>JACXGJ010000406.1:0-129891 GCA_016801105.1 Esox niger
GGGCGGGGTGGGGGGGGGGGGGGGGGGGGGGATTTGGAAGGGGAGGTTATAGTGGACAGGCATTTTTAGTCATTATGGTTGGTTTTTTTAACTTTATGAATAGCTACATGCTGCACACTAGATTTTATTGTTTGTGCATTCTGATGATCAACTAGACATTTACAATTTACATACAGTTGTTTTCAAAAGTTTGCATACACTTGAAGAATTGGTAATCTATGTACCATTTGTAAAGAAAACATGAGTGAGCAGGCAAAACACATAGGATTCATATTCATCTGTAGGTCATAACAGAATGACACAATCAAAAAACAAAACATGGCAGCAAAGAAAAAAAAAACTGACCTCTTTTCAAAAGTCTGCATACCCTTAGTTCTTAATAATGTGTATTGCCCCCTTTAGCATCAATGACAGCATGAAGTCTTTTGAAATAGTTGTCTATGAGGATTCAAATACTTGCAGGTGGCCATTCGACTTGGCGAAATGCCTCCAGGTCATGCAAAGTCCTTGGTTGTCTTGCATGAACCGCACATTTGAGATCTCCCCACAGTGGCTTGATGATATTAAGGTCATGAGACTGTGATGACCACTCCAAAACATTCACCTTTTTCTGCTGTAACCACTGGAGGGTCAACCTGGCCTTATACTTAGAGTCATTGTCATGCAGGAAAGTCCAAGATTGTCCCACATGCAGCTTTCGAGCAGAAAAATGCTAATTGTCTGCCAGAATTATCTGATAACATGCTGCATCTTGCCATCAATTTTCACAAGATTTCCCGTCCCTTTAGAGCTCAAACACCCCCATCTAATCAGTGAGCTACCAGCATGCTTCACAGTGCGGATGGTATTCTGTTCACTATAGGCCTTGTTGACCCCTCTCTAAGCATAGCACTTATGGTTATGAGCATGAAGCTCTTTTGGTCCCATCACTCCAAATTAAAGTGTGACAGAGGCTGTTAGGCGTGTCAAGGTGTTGATGGGCGTTTTGTAACCGGTCTATTTTGTGACATTGGCGCAGCAAATGTTTATTTCTTGCAACGCGACCATGCAGCTCATATTTGTTAAAGTATCGTCAAATTGTGCTCCTTAAAACAATCATACCGTCTTTTTCCAGAGAAGCATGTATTTCTCCTGAGGTTACCTATGGGTTTTTCTTTGTATCCCAAACTTTTCTTCTGGCAGTTTTGGCTGAAATCTTTCTTGGTCTACCTGACATTGACTTATCAGGAGATCCCTGAATTATACACTTCTTAATAAGTGACTGAACAGTACTGACTGGCATTTGCAAGGCCTTGGATATCTTTTTATATCCTTTTCCATCTTTAGAAATGTCCATTACCTTGTTACACAGTTATTTGTTTGTTCCCCATGGCTCAGTATTTAGCCCGCTCAGTGCATCCACGTGAGTGCTAACAAACTCACTGACTATTCCTACACCGACACCAATTACAATTTAAAAAGCCTAATGTCTGGGAATTACAATACAGTGTCCATGCACAGGAAAATGGCCACTTTGTCAAGGCTCAATGAAATATTCACCTTTAATTGCCATTTTCACCTTGTGTCTGTAACCAGGCAAAACATTCAAGGGTACTATATGTCAACTTTTGATCAGGGCAATTTGGGGGATTTATGTTATCATATTTTTTCAGTCATATATTCTAAATCTCTGCCAAAATTTCACAATATCTGCCAGGGTATGCAAACTTATGAGCACAACTGTATACAGTAAGCATAATTTAATCATAGCTGTAAGTAATAGATCGATAACACATTTGCCCCCATTTGCTCCAGTAAGTTCCGTTAGAAATATGCTATGTAGTACAAGCATGCCTCTCTAATAAGCAGAACAGGAATCACATCTGCTCCATTCTTGGAACTTCCATCTGCAATATCTGAGAATATTGTGCTTCTGAACAACTTTCTCTTTCTGTACCACACAATGGATCAAACAGAAGTTCTATTTAATAAACAAACAATGCATCCTATAACCACGAGTTAGCTAACCGCATCTCTTTACTGGCTGTTTGAGCCAACTTTTCAAATTGCTCCATTTCTCACAGAATTAGAATGCTTCCTCAACTGCTGTAGTCAAATCTTTCCACAGGTTTTCAATAGGATTTAGATCTGGACCTCATTGCTGGCTACTTCTAAACATTCTAGGTGTTTGTTTTGAACCATTCCTTGGTGCTTTTTGAAGTGTATTTGTGGAACTGTCCTGTTTGAAGACCCACAACTTTTGACCGGGTCTCAGCCAGGAACACGTTCCAAACCGCATCATGGGAAAGTAACCAGAAAACATTACTAAACATAGTACTTGTTTGACTGTTGGGAATGTGTTGTTTTCTTTGAAGGCCTAATTTTGTTTTCTGTTAACAAAGCTGGTGTGCTTTATCAGAATGCTCTAATTTGGTCTAATCTGTCCACTAGAGAAGGTCACAGGATGACTGTGGCATGTTCAGGTGTGTTTTGGCAAATTGCTGTCAGACTTTCTTAGGTGTCTCTCTCAGCAGGGGGTCTCCTACACCCTTTCAATGAATTGGCAATAGGTGGTGCTAGTTAAAACTATTTTACCTTCTGTCTGAAGGTCAGCTGGAATCTGTGGGGCTGTTGCTCGAGGTGCTTTCTCCATTTGAGCATGATTCTCCATTTAGTTTTCTGTTGCGGCCATATCCAGGGAAGTTGACTACGGTGGCATAATATTTACTAAATGATTCATTGTTTATTTTTATTTTTTGTTAGTCTTCTTTAACTGCAAACCATAGATACACATTTGAATCTTAAAAGATTTAATTTTGTATTTTCAGTATTTGAAAGATGTAAAAACGGTGCCAAAAGTTTGTGACAACTGTATCGGCATGATGAAGACTTCTGTAGATAATGGAAGAGGGGTAGATGAAGAAAGAGGTGTTCCTGCAGATGCACGAACACACACGTGCTGGAATGCCCCAAATTACGGGCTACAGTCTAACCATTCTTAGCTATACGGCACCTTATAAAAGGACAGCTTATGCTATTATGTTAGCTTGGCAGAAGAACACAGTACTGACTGACACATTTGGGCGCAGGACGTTTAAAATTATCTGAGGAAAAATGTAGGAAATGCCATTGTTTGTGTTTTGTTCAATCTTGTTATTCATGCAATTGAATCCGGATATCCAGTTCACCTAACTTAAGCTAGTTATCTTCACTTGCCACTTTCCCTTTTTCTATCTATTTTGTTTGGTGTTACTGGTTCTTTAGAGGCCAAATTATTGTACTCAACTTGTTGAGGTAGATATAGCAACCAGTACTAATCTGAGCAGGAAAGTTGAATTGCTCCTCCTTCTATCTGCTTGCTCAAGGTTGAAGGACATTCCACCCTGCAGATGTAAAGAATTTTGGGACTACCCAACCTCCAGAAAAGTCACATGGTTGGCGAGTAACATATTACCAAAACACTTTAACTGTAACCCATCACCTTACCAGCTAAAACATATAAATCAAAAATTAGATCATGATTGATTTGATATCTTGATCAAGGATGTGTGCGTAGAAACACGTCAGCACTGACCTGCGGTATTGCAATAAAATATTTTCTTAAACTCTACTTGTCTGTGCAAAATCAGCCATGGCACACTTATCCAGATGAGTGACAAGAAAGAACCTGCTAAATTTTCTCTGGTTTAATTTGGTAAGACTATGCACACATTTGTATTAGCCTATTTGAATTTAATACATTTTAGCAACATACTAGGAAATCACTTTCCCTAGATCAATAATTGGCTATTTTAGGAGGTTTTATTGATCACTTTAATATTTGACATTAGAAAAAGTCTGTTTGCACTGAACTCCCTGCCAGTAATAACCTATGTTGGAGACATGCCGTGACTTGTTTCCCGTTCAGTAATGAAACCTATACTGCATACAGGAAGGCCATACCCATGTTCTGTATACTGGAGACGGGAAGAAAATATCCCTAGTTGATATTGGCTGCTGACAAGCCTGCAACGCAGAAAACATGCAGGTGTAACACTCAATTTAAACATACACTCTAGTCACACAATGGCCCCACTGAAATTGCCAAGGTCCTTTAAAAAGGTTTCTCAAAAAGTGACCTTACATTTTTTTTTAAGAGACCTCACCCTGTCTCTAACATATCACAATCAAAATGAGATTCACATTTGCAGCAGGTTGTTTGAGGAGGATGATGCACTGCTCTGTCTGTTTCAGTAGGATCAAACTGGAAGTCACTCATGGAAGTCACTTTTAAACCAATGATAGGTTTAACAGGTGGGACTTCTCAGCTGTAAGTAGATATCGGTATAGATTATTTTTTTCTCTGTAGTGGCTCCTTAATTTGGGATTTTGAAAATCCATAACTGTTTGGCCTGATGACAGCAACATTTGCTCAGTAAATGTTTACTCATTTGCAAATGCACATTTGCAAATGCCATTGCGTGTACAGGCCAAGCAAGATTTGGAAAAAATACTTTTTGGGGGGATTGCAGGAAGAAGCTTTTGACAGCCCCAGGCATGGTGAACTGGTGATATTCTATGGATAGTGATGGCCATACGAGGCTTCATTACCATTCTACTAGCAGCAGGATATTATGCTAGCAGCACTAACTCAGATTTTCTTTTTCTGAATAAAAGTCATAGTTGAAATATACAAGGCAATATTGTCTAGTCTGAACCTTTTATGTTTAATGTCCGTTCAAATATTGTTCGTGTCTGTTCTTTTTTACTGACTGGATTGTTAGCTATATTGCCTTATACATTTCAATGATGGCTTTTTTTGTGATAAATATTCTGTCATCACTCAGATTTTCTTTAACTTTTACCCTACGAGTGCGAGAACTGTTGCTGTCATCAGACCAATCAGCTATGGTTTTCACCTCGTCATTAATTGGACCAGGTTTATATTAGTCCCTGATTAGGGGGTTGCAATGAAAAAATGGAGTGTAACTGGCCTGGAAGACAGGAGAATGTCCCTGCAATACCAATCATGAAGTTGTAATTTCCTTGAGCTATCTTTCACTTTGCCTTGGGAATGACTTGTTTTAAAATAGACTCATACACAGATACTAGAAAACAACTGAAATGTAAACATTTATTGATGTGGACAAGTGTTGATGCCCCTTCCATGGGCTTAATAGTGGTATACATTCATTACAAAGCATGTCTAATAATTAGAATATGGAAAATACATTAACAGCCATAATCCAACCAAGTTTACTAGTATATCTAGCCTAAGGAAATATTCGCTTCAGGGGAAACACTGCTGTTACCATAAATCAGAAAAAAAAGAAAATGTAAGCATTTTTTTTTTTATGTTGCAGCCTTTTTCCTAGCATGCTAACTTACAGGCCATAGAGTTGGTTGGGACACACACATTCACTTCAATGGCTAAGTGTGTCCAAACTTTTGACTGGTGCTGTATGCCTACAATGTTGCAGCAACAGATTAAGCAAAATGATACTTTCAACACATTTCTAATTATAAAAATCAAGTTCAACAATACATTTGCCTTTTAAACTAAACACTGACTGACCTTCTTAGTTACTAAGTCATGCAGTCACCCAATGGGCATCTGCTTTTAAATTCCTGTCCAGTACAGTCAGGGGCCCTGAAGACTGATCGCCTTGGCTGTCATGTAGACCATGTGCTTTTTGCTATTGCCACGGCTGGTCAGGGACTGTTTGTGGAAGTTGTCAGTGCCTTTGTTAAAAGACCCACGTTTGTCTGAGTTCCTTCAGTGTCGAAATGGGTACATCGTTTTTTGCACTGAGGTAAAATAAATTGCTTTCATTTGAGCTCATTGTTATCCTTCGTTTCTGCCTTCAATTGACTGCTTCATGTGAGTTATTCAATGTTTTATTGAAAGACAATACCAGGAAGCCACGCGTCACATATGAAGGTGAAACAGCGACATATGTTTTTTTTTGCACATTTTATATTTGCAAATTTAAAATTATTTTTGTAGTTGTAAAAACGTTTTGCACACTTGTAAAAAATATTAGCAAACTTTTAATAACTTTTGTAGTTGCATACAAATTTGCATAATTGTATGTAACTACGGGAAAGTAGTTGCATGGTAGTTATTTGTGCGTGTGCCAGATTATGAAACAATTGGAGGATGTTGAGATTATAATGCGATGATTATTTTCTTCAATCTCCCATTTTTTTTCCAGTGGCCAGATCGGGACAGTGACTGACTAGTTGTTAAAGTCCCGACTTGACTTTTTACTGGTCCGGGGCCATTAGGCCATCATTATTGTCGGGCCCTGTCTGTGGAGGACATGCAGAGATTGATTTGTTATTGCTTTAAAATAATACTTAATTAACCATCCAGGGATGGACGGTTTTCATTACTTAATGTTGACAGATATTTCCATTTTAGGATCATTATTAACTGAATTGCAATTACTTTCAGATGTTTATGCCAACACGTTAGCATCAATGTGAACAAACATCTTGCGCTCGATGGAAGGCAAATGCATTGTCGTGAAGTTGCTTTCAAATCTTGTCTCAAATGGCCGTTACCAGAGTACTGGCAGTGTACTTGTTTTTTTTGGGCTTTTTTTGGATAGGAAAGTGAGGAAAGATAGACTAGGATTTTTGCTAAAAGAGCCATGGGCTGGATTCAAACCCATTCTGCACCTGAGGCTTAGAAAGCTGGACCAGCATAAGCCTGCACATCCCATCCCAAAAGTGATATTTATGAGTAATTTTCCCCAGCCCAGAACTTTTTACCTGAATTTTTTTTTTTAAAGGAATGGTCAAAGGCTGATATTAGGTTAGCAATTTACTCTCTAAGTGACAAATCCCTTGCAATAAACCATATATTGTATACTGTACTTAAACTGAAGGCCGGCATGGTTGAAATGTGTAAAGTTACACATAAAAGCCCAAGCATAGTTGTGTTGTTATAGCTTCTATAGGATAGACCTCCAAGACCATTGGTGTATTAGCTTATTCCCAGCATGTAGACTATAGGGTTTGGAAATCTATTGACTCAGAGTAACCATGTCCTGTGAACAGAGAGTTGTGGTGTGGGGAGTCAGGTCTGCAATACTAAGGATTAGACTGGTGTTTAGCAGAGAACATGTCTCTTTAATCTTTCTAACTCTTACAGTAAAGGAGTAATAGTTACAAAGATTAAGTTTAGGAGATAACTGGGGTCTACCACATCAATATGTCTGCTTTCTCTGAAGTCTTGAAGGGCGTTTACTGCCTATGAAATAACAGACTTCTGAAGGGCTTTTCAAATATTTTATCATGAATTACATCCATTTAATAGAATGTCACTATAAATAAAGTAGTACATTAAGCTCTGATATTACTGATATTTATTTAAGTTGCATGGTGTCATTCAAGGGTTCTTCGTTTCATCTTGTAGTTCTGCTATTCTTCTCAGGGATCTCACAGCCATAGTGTTCAGGCAGAAACAGAAGAGAGACACACCACTTCCCGACAGATGGAGTCAATTTCCTCCCATTATCAAGCATAGGCACCTCCATCTGCTAACTGCTGGGAGATGCTGTTAGATATTTTACAGTGAAGTTTGGTATGTCTCTGAGACAAATGGAATACATGTGTGATAATTGAATGTGATGTGCTGTTGGAGGTTGGCAGACAATGGGAAGCACCACCTAGCTTACAGTGGGAGTTTCTCCACTGATTTGGTTAACATAACTCGCAGGTCTAACTATCCTTTTTTTAGGGGGAGGGGTGCTGACATACAGTAGTTACACAGATATAGGGCTGAATCACAATCTCCCTTCCCTTCACGACATGGCCCTCTATTTTGCACATTGGTGCATGCCACTGCCATATGCACACGTTTCCCAAAGTAGTTTCATTTGTAAAGTCCCAAGTAAATGTTTTGTAGATCACCACATTTGATCGATGTTTAACAGTTTAATTACATCTGAAAGTGGAACATGTATTGCATCAAAGCTACCAGACTTACCTAAAGTATTCTCTCATAGCTTTTCTCTGGGCAAAATCTTTCAAGTTTCATCAGCAACACGTGGCAAATAGGGCCTTTGAGTTGGGTTGGTAGGGCAAGAGGGTGGTTCTGGAGTCACCATTTGTTAGAACCTGGAGGATTTTCTATGGCTGCACTAGCTTTGTTTCTCTCAGTTTCTCTCTGTCAGTAATTCCGTAAGGCTTTTTTTCAGGGCAGCTTTACAAAACATATGCAAATGTTATGAATGGGTTCCTCTGGGATGACTTGCTACACTCACTGAAAAATTAAATAAAAATATAGAAAATATGTATCACTATCGATATAACACATGGCAGAAATTCATACAGATCACATCCATGCATTCATTACTTGACAGTTTGTTGGGTAAGCTAGCGTGGTCCCTAAGCTTGACAATTTCATGGGCTGGACCGGTTACGAGACGAACTGGGCTGCCAGATCTCTTACGGTAATGTGGAAATGTGTAAGGGAATTACTGGGACAGTTACACTCAGGCCTTTGAATGAAGAGAACCTTTCTGTGGCTATTAATTCGGTGGAATTGTTTCTTCATCCAGTTTAGCAGCATGTATCCTCTCTATGTGTGCCAATGTTTCCCACTATTGTCTGCTGTTTTCTTTGATTATGGACCTATCTGTCCTTGCTGCCCAGCTGCAGTGAAGGCAATATACAGTCTTGTCTGTCTCCATCTGCTCAAATGCCTGCGGGGCTCTGCCAAAGTCACGTTAGAAAACACAGAGGGAAATGTGACACAGGGAAGGGGCACGAGGTACCCTGTGGCTGGACGAAAAACGTCACTGTTTATTGCAATCTCCATTTTGATTAAAATTCACCAGTCTGAAAGAGAAAGCACTTTGCCTCATAGAAGCACCGGGGCAGCAATGAGAAAGAGGCTGACAGACACCGATGGATGCCTGAAGCCATTACTGCCCATTACAATCACAGGAGAAGCCCAACCGAGTTTGACAAGAGCCCCTGGGTTACTCACAGGGCCTTTTGATCCCCTTCGGGGAGGAAAGAGCGATACGAGGTGGTTTGATGTTCCCTCAGGCCCCGGGGGAAGAGAGAGAGGGAAGGCTGGGGGTTACGGTGGACTGGGCCTCCCCAGTGTCCCCGTTGTCCTGCCGTCCTGCCCTGGTGGTGGGAGTCTGGGAGCGGATGCCTGGTTCGCGGTGGCAATCTGCCACGGCCCGTTATGTTTTCACAACAAGAGCTTCTGCATGGCTCCCCCTTTGTGCGGCCTGTGTTTACTTTGCCACCTGCTAGTCTGGGGAAATGTGTATCGGGAGGGGGAATTCGGGGGTGTATGTGGGTGTCACACAAACGGAATAGGCAGGGGCTGGGAGGGGTTGTGGGGGATTGAATGCACAGCTATTTGGGCTGGATTTGAAGAGTGGGGAGGTGAGGTTAAATGGCATTCCGCGGCCAGCCGGAATGTGTGAAGTTTATCGCTATGGTCAACGATCGTTGACGTGGTCAGAAAGTGGAATGAACTTGCTTAATTCGGTCATCGAAGGGGAAGAAATACAGAGTTATTTGGGGAGAACAACTCTCCAATCATACCAACTGCTATGTAAAACATGATCATGTAAACATGTTGACTAGCTGGAAATGCAAGTATATGTGTATTGTTCAACAGAGCGAACCCTATAAGGCATTTTAAGGAAGTTTTAGAAAGAAATGTCAAGACATTCAAAAGTGTCATTAATATGATTTCCCTTTTTGTTATTCACTGCGGAGGACCAAGTTTCTACCAACCTTGCCCCACAATTCTGTCTATCCCTACTGACATTGACAGCAGCAAACCAATGGTCTTTCACAGGCCAGGGTGTTTATCAGCTTCTCTCTCTGTCAGGAGGAATAAATCAAACATACCTCTTCATTCTACAGCAGCTTGACACATTTCAAAGACTCTGATTACTGCACGCACGTTCAGCTTGCACAGCTGAACACTCATCCAGAATTTCTTGGATGTGGCTCATTATGTATCTAGATTAATGTGAACCTATGGGCTCGTCATATTTATCATCCTAGCTTATTTTTTTATACAAAGCAGCCGGGCTGCTGTAAAATGCAAAACTTCTGAGTATAAAAACCCACAACACCGGAAAATCCTTTGATCAACTTTAACTTGTCTTAACCTGAAGTGTAAAATCAGGCCGTGTCCAAATTCAATTGTTTGGGCTTGACTGAGAATTATAAAAGAAATATGTCTATATAAGGTCCCACACTATCAGAGCAAAATCAAAGCCACTCAGTCCAAAGAATTGTCTGTACACCTCAAAGATAGACTTGTGTTGATGCATAGATCTGTGGATGGTTGTGAACAATTTGCAAAAGCATTGAAAATTCCCAGGACTGGGCTCCATCATTTTGAAATGGATAGGTTGGAAATCACCAAGACTTATCTTAGAGCAGGCTGTCTGTCCAAAGTGACCGGGCAAGAAGTGTCTTGGTCAGGGATTTGACCAAGCAGTGGCCACACTATCGCAGCTTCAGTTTCTCAGCAATGATAGGAGAACCTGCCGGAAGGACAACCATCTCCTGCACTCCATCAATCAGACTGAAGCCACTCCTGAGTATGACATGCTGTCTTGAAATGCTCTTAAAGCATGAAGAAAAATATTTTCTAGTGGGATGAGACCAAAGTGAAACAATTAGTCTTAAATGCCAAAATACTGTCTGGTGAAAATGAGGTACTCGTGGCTAATAGCATTCCTATGGTGAAGCATGATGGTAGGAGCACTGTGTTATAGGGATGCTTATAACAGGCAGGGACTGGGCGACTGGTCAGGACTGAGGACAAGTGGAGTGAAATACAGAGGTCACTGAAGAAGCCGGATCCAGTGTCTACCAGGCCTCTGATTGGGGCGAATATTCATTTTTCAGCACAATAACAGCCTGAAGCTCACAGTCAAGGGTCACGTCTGTGGATGTCCTTGAATGGCCCAGCCAAAGCCCTGACTTGAAATCCATTGATCATCTGTGGGTCCTGAAGATCACTGTTCTCCAACACTCCCCATTCAATCTGACAAAACTTGGTAGGATCTACAAGAAATAATGTATTTTAATGAATTAAGTATAAGACACAACAAAATGTAGAGAAATTAAAGGGGTCTTAGTACTTTCCAAAAGGCATTGTAGACCTTAAGTTGACCAAGTAAAAAAAGCACTCTTTCAGTGTTTAAGCCTTCATCATCTGTTCTTCACTGACCTTTGGCTACATTTCTAATTTATGAACAAATGTTATTTGTTTTCATTACCCCCCATGCTCCATGTAAACACACACAAACAAACACAAACACACATTCACATCCACTAGCCTCACTCACAACAAGAAGTGAAATGTGTTTGCAAAGGTCTAGCTAACTGCCCCTGGGGATGACAAAGAAACTATATTGGATCTTTTCAATCAGTGCTTCTATAGTGTGACCCGCCTCTCGCTTGTACAGGGAAAGTGATTATTGCTGTCTTGATTCTTATTCTGCTTATCAGATTAATTCAGTCCCCTCTAGCGTTTGCTGAGATAACAGGATGCGTGAAGATTAATGGCCTCATGCCTTAATGTGTTTTTACAGGCAGTCTCTGAAAAGTTGTCTCAACTTCACCATTTCTGTTCATCTTCTCCCCTGCTCCGTTTAATTCTTACTTCGGTGTGTATTAGAAGCCTTTCCACGAGGAGCTCTTTAATTAATGAGTAGTCTCTGGCGGTGGTCTTTTCAAATAAACTTTTTTGTTTGACGTCGCTAGTAGTTTCCTCCAGTCGTATTGTCCAGTTACATCACTGAGGCTCGCTATCAACTTACCTGTCTTACATCATGTAACTGAACTTCTTTTCATCGCTGTCAGACTGTAACTATGGCGACTGACAGCATTTGTGTTGCGTACAGCTGTTTTTTTGTAGTTTTTTTACTGCTGTGCTTGAGGGGGTGACTAAGTGTTGGTGTTAAGGGTCTCTGAGCCCACAATCCCTCTGGTTAGGAATTCTGTGTTGAAGAGCAGCTGCCCCAGCATACTTCTGATAGCCTAGTCTTATCGTCCTGACATACTGTCATTCACATTCCTGACCTATGTAAGCACCTCTAGAGACACCACCTCGTCCTGGGCTTTTTCAGTGTCTGGTTCAATACAGTCTCACCCTGTTTGTCCCTTCAGGCGTCATATATTCGGAGAACTGCTGACAGGACTCTTTTTCGCGCCATTCCAGAACGCTCGCCGATTGACTGGTCCCGATTAGTTCTCGCCTTGATTGCCTCATGATTAACGTTTAACGCCGATGAGTATCTGAATGCCCCGGGGCGGTGTCTGTGCTCTTCAGTCAGGTCTGATCCGGGTGTCTGACGACGAGTTCTTCATCGCCCCCCTGCCGCTGCACCTGGCCGCGCGGCACAACTACAGCGCGCCAAGCGGACACCACCCACACGTGGTCTACAAGCGCTCGGCCGAACGCGACGTCCACGGCGGCCAGGTGCCGGTCGGCGGCTCCCGGCCCGACGGGCCGCACGTGGAGCATCGGCGCCGCCATGACTATCGGCATGGGAAGCTTCAAAGGCAGCACTTCTGTGGACGCCGCAAGCAATGTATGTAAGGGAACTTCCTTGATATTACTTCTTCCCTTTGAACCAGTCACGCGGCAACTGTGTGCATAGGACAGTACTGGTAGAGATTTCAGGTTTTACAACAGGAACGGTGTAGTAACGTGAAAAGTCAAGGTCTAAATGTTCCTTCGCTGAATGTTTTGTGTTCTACTGTGTATTATGTAACGTGTATAATGTAGTGAATTATACAGCGCTCAGATCGCTCATATGGGGGTATTAAAGTAGCCGTTTCCAAGTTAATACTTGGAAGCACCATGAGGACCGAATGACTGTACACTTTTCCTGCTCTTTCAACGCCCTGCCAGTGCTGTGCTCTTATCAGGGGAAGGTCCAGGAAAAAGGAGGAGCTGTCATTTGAAGTCCTTTCCAAAGCATTTTTTCCCCTTCTCTCCTACTCCCTCTCGTCTGCCCTCATGTTATATCCCTATACCGCCCTATCTGCACCCTTTCCCTATTCCATATCTCTGCAGACACTCCCAAGCCCCCTGCAGAGGATCCTCTTGTCATGTCTGATGAGTTTGAACTGCCAGGCAGGGCGAAGCGATCACCCATCACCTCCAACAAAGTGGGGGGCCTGAATGTGGAAACTCTGGTGGTGGCAGACAGGAAGATGCTGGAGAAGCACGGCAGAGAGAACGTCACAACATACGTCCTCACCGTTATGAACATGGTGAGAGACAATAGACCAGTAACACATCCCAAAAAAGATCAGGTACTAAAGCAGCATGTGGCCTAATGTTTGAAAAAAAGATTTTTTGATTCATATTTAGATTTCAAATGTATTGTAATTGAACAGTAAGAGTACAGTACACAGTTAACATCTAACCAGAAGGGCAAATAAAGGAGGGCAGAGAATTTACAAATAATATGTGTATATTACAGGTAGAATGTATAGATGTGCAATGAAGGCAAATATAGTGCAACATGGCAATTCTAAATGAGCAATGAAGGCAAAAAATTATTTATTTTATTTCCATTAATACTTATATATGAACATCCACATGGTTTTATTTCACAGAACAATTTTCAATCTAGATTTCTGTTGTTTTATTTTCTTGTATTTTTCCACTATATTGAAACTTGCTTTGTAATGTCACAAATGTGATCATGCAGGCTTGATTATATTACTGTACTCCAATGACCAATCATTTCAGTAAGGCAGTTGACACTAGACATTTACATTTTCATTGTTCAGGAGACAGAATAAACCAGAGCAAACTGCAGTCAGTGCATTCATCCTCTCATCAGCCAGTCAGGGATGTGGATGTACAGTAAATACCTGCTTGTTTTTCTTAACACAGTCACAATCAGACCATACACTTTTTTTATTTTTAGGTCTCTAGCCTTTTCAAAGACGGCACCATCGGGACTGATATCAACATTGTGGTGGTCAGCCTTCTCCTTCTGGAGCAAGATCCGGTGAGTCACATCGTTCCGATTGCCTGACGATGACATTACCGGCGTCCCGGGTTTCACATTTCCCGAGAGTCTTTGGCCCTTGTGTGTAACCACTGCTGTCTTAATTCCTTCCTGTAGCTCGGCCTGTCCATCAACCACCACGCCGACCAGTCCCTGAACAGCTTCTGCCAGTGGCAGTCGGGACTAATCGGGAAGAATGGGAAGCGCCACGACCATGCCGTTCTTCTCACCGGCCTGGACATATGCTCCTGGAAGAACGAGCCTTGTGACACCCTGGGTAAGGAGTGGGAAAGGTAGGGAAATGCTGCGTGGGCCGGTGGCGGGGGTAGGTCAGCCAGGGCTCCTGACTTTAAAGATTAGGGCCCACAGGCAGGGTTCTGCTGGGGGATTAGACGGCACCAAGAGGTCGTGGGGGTCACTTCCTGGGTGGGCGGGAGCCTGCGCGATCCGCCCTGCCTCCCTCCAACAGGGGATATCACCTGCACAAAACACACCCCTGTGTAAACTCACAAACACGTCCGAGTGCGGACACAAGCAGGGACTGCGCAACGCGCACATACACACGCATACGCCCACACACATCTTACAGCCATACTGCTCTCTCCTTCTCTTAAATAGCGTGAACGATTGGCGGGATTGTCAGATCAGTTAAAAGCGAAGCATCAGCCAACTATAAATAATTCATCACAAAGGCTTGAAACCACAAGTATGTGCTTTGGGAAATGCAGTGCGGGGAGCTGATTTGAATATGCTCTTTGTAACACAACCCATAGCTTTCATGCTCTCTATAGACCTTTTAAACAGTAAAGACTACACTCATTGCCATGAAACAGCTGTCCTGGTTCACTCAGCCAAAGTAATATATACATTTGTTTTAATTGGTGACAGTAATGCCTGTATATATACCCATTCTTGTTACACTGCCTACTACTTTCCTTCACCCCTCCAAACCAGGTAGTGTCTTTGCTTGGATACACTCTGATGTTTCCTTGTGTTGCCTTTCCAAGAATTGAGAACTTTCTCTTTCTCCCTTTGCCTCTGTTTATCTGTGCAGGTTTTGCTCCTATCAGTGGAATGTGTAGTAAATACCGCAGCTGTACTATCAATGAAGACACAGGACTGGGGTTGGCCTTCACCATCGCTCACGAATCAGGCCACAAGTCAGTACATCAATGTCCTTGATGTCAGCGCTTTACATTAGCATTAGCCCAAAGCATTTCTATGAAGCAGAAAATAATTATTATATACTGAAAACACCTAGTCCAGTTGATTAGCATGTTGCAATGATGATGAGCATGTTGCGTTCTGTATAATTAATGAGTAGTAGCACTGACAATTTCAAGAAAGCTTGTCAAAATCATTTCTACTTATACTTTTTTAAAACACGTGAAACATGTGAAACCAGTGTGAAACCTCGCATCTCATATAGCTCAATGAAAGAACTATAAAGAACGTTATAATCTGCTTAATGACAATGTGAGAAACCATATGAATTGCGACGGGTATGCTCTGTTTGTGTTTGTGTTTCCATCGAGATAAGAGGCTATTTAAATTTGACATCTGTGATTTCATCATGATGGTAAAGCCCTTTGTCAGCCTGGCACTCTATCAACACAAACTGGAAAGAACCTGTTCCAAAGACACGCCAACCCGGTAACATGTCAACATTCATGTTATTTTCAATGGTGTAATCACTATGGTCAAATTAATAGGAATCGGTCCCAGAATATGCACATTGTTCAGATGAGAACCGATTCCAGGCCAAATACCATTCGTCACTGACGTATTGAGATGTGATTTTCAAAACAGATTACGTGTCTTTTACCTACTGGTGAACCACAGTTATATACTCCACTGTTGGAGAGTAGACATAAGCGTTTTCAATTAGGCCTGTATCAACACATGCCTGTTTATTACGCATCTGTTTTTCTACACAAAGCTTGAGGCTATGGGAGAAATGTGTGACCCGTCACACTCCACGGAGACAATGTTGTACAATTACTGGAGTAAGCGGTCCCACCTGACCTATGACCTGAGACTGGACATTGATTGTGTTGTTTTGTATGTCTCTCTCTTGTCCTCTATATCTTTTTTCTTCATGAACTGTCTATCATGCAGTTTTGGCATGATCCATGATGGAGAGGGGAACCCCTGTCAAAAAGCTGAAGGGAACATCATGTCTCCGACCCTGGCAGGAAACAATGGGGTCTTCTCCTGGTCCGCCTGCAGTCGCCAATACCTCAGTCGCTTCCTTGGGTAATAGGCCAGTTTAACTGACCTCTGACCTGTCTGTCTGTAGTGTGTGGTGATGTACTGTGCTTGTTAAGACCTGCTGGTCATTAGTCTTCAGTGATAGGTCCCTGTCTGAATGTCCAGTGTTTGCCTGTCTTTTCCACAGAACAGCTCAAGCATCGTGTCTGGTTGATGAGCCTAGGCAGATGGGACAGTATAAATTCCCAGAGAAGCTCCCTGGTCAGCTCTACGACGCTGACACACAGTGCAAGTGGCAGTTTGGCTCCAAGGCTAAACTGTGCAGCCTGGACTTCGTAAAGGTACCTGAGGGGCACCTCCGTTCATTGAATTTATCCCAAACGAAGCAGGGTTTTAAACCGGTATAACTTAGTTTACATTATCTTTATGGGGCAGACCTTTCTATGTTCAAAACAGCTGTTTTTAACCTCCCATTAATGCACAGCCCTAACGGAACGGGCCTCTGTAAGCTACCCACTATACCATACATTCAACAAAACACACATTGACATGCAAATCAGGCACGAAGAAGGAACGGGTCAAGAAAAGGAGGTTGTGTGGGAAATCAACATCCTGGCCAGTCCATCTGTGGGATTAGTGCTCATGGTATAGCCTGCTCCATTGTGTGTCCACCATACAACCTCTTGTGTCCCCCGAATCCTTTACATTTGAATTCCCTTTCCTCTCCTGAACTTCCACGTAGGTGACTCTACATCTTAATTAACAGGGATTTGGGGAGATCGCCTCCCCCCGGCTCCTTCCCCTGTCGGGAGCCCGCGGTGGTTTCACACAGTGAGGAGGAGAGCTAATTAGCCGCATGCTATGTGCACTTCCAGCTGGCCATGCCGCGCTAGCGCCAGATTAGCACAAGGGGGACCGGTTCTCTCTCAACCCAGGTCTCGCTATCTGTCTGCCAGATGCAATCGGGCGGCACGCCAGCGCGGCACAGGTCTACTGCCAAGCTCTCGTCACTCATCGCTCACCGCCGCCTTTCGGGGGGGGATTAAAAATATTATAATAGCATGATGAATTTAGGGAACACAAAGATTGGTTTTGACAGGGACTTCAAGGTGGGCAGGGGGCTTTGTTTTTTAATGTGTGGCAGTTGGGGGGTGTAGCGATACCGGCCCTAAGGTTCAGCGTCCTCACCCTTCGTTGTGTTTTTGTCACCTGGCAGGACATCTGTAAGTCACTGTGGTGCCATAAAACAGGTCATCGGTGTGAGACCAAGTTCATGCCCGCTGCCGAGGGCACCAGCTGTGGGCCTGCCATGGTAAGTGTACCATCTGCTACCATTGCAGTGTTGGGATGGACGGAGATGGGGGTTTCCCTTATCGCTGAGTGTAAAACATAAACATTAACACGCAGACATAAACACACGCACACACACACACACACACACACACACACACTGTACCCACCTGCCTAAGGCCAAACAACACACACCAAAGGCAGGTTCACTCACGAATCCACAAACACACACACACAGACACAAACACACCTGCAGGAGCGTTTTGTGCATTGTTAAATGTCTTGTAAGGATACAAGGCCGCTATTCTTTTTCCTCTGAAAGACGATAGTGGGAGAGAGGGATAGAGAGCGAGAAAGAGAGAAAGCGAGAGAGCGAGGTGGTGAAGTGTGTGACTGTGGTTTGGCCCAGACAGGACCAGGTTTCCAGGTGTGGTACTGGGCATTCCACCAATCCAGGAAGCTCAGCACTGGGAGAAGCCAAAGATACCACCGGTACGAACTTCACTTTTTTCTTTCTCCTCCCCATGCCCTCACTCCTCTCTCAACAGTGGTGTCGGCGTGGCCAGTGTGTCAAGTATGGCGAGCACGGTCCGAAGGCCGTCCATGGACAGTGGTCTGGGTGGTCAGAGTGGTCCGACTGTTCCCGGACCTGCGGGGGAGGGGTGATGTACAAGGAGCGGTCCTGCACCAGCCCCAGGTACAGTCGGACTTGTCCTACCAGGGGGGTCGGGGGGGGTCCAAAGGGTTACCCGCTGATTTAGGATCTGGCTTGGGGCTCTGTTTACACAGCAAAGCCCATTACTTTCAACTACAACACATAACATGCCTAGATTTGCACTGGCTGAGCCCCATAACTCACAGCAATACCCATGAGTGGATTCTACTGGGAAGGTCACTCCTCCCTCCTGAGAGGCACTCTACCTAGTATTGCAAAGGTCTACATGACAGCTGATGGATGGATGAGCTAGAGGCGTGATTAGACTTTTTTTTTGCTCAATGGCTGCTTAGTTTCTACCATCGCTAAGCTACTGTAGACCACATGCAGAGCTCTGTAGACAGGGTGTCTGCCCTGCCATTTTACACTGACTGAATGGTAGGCCGGCTGGTTCATTGACTGTTTCACTTACTAACTGGAAACCTGCAGTCATGGCCTGACTGACTACTGACCGAGCACCTGAGAGATTGGACTGTCTGGTTGATTGACTGACTGAACACCTGAGACAGTGGCCTAAATGGCTGATTGACTGACTGACTGACCACCTGAGAGCGTGGACTGAATGGCTGCCAAACAGGCTGTCGGCTCATTAAATGCTCTAGCTACTCTTTCACTCTCTGCAACAGAAAGCTCTTCTCCCTCCAGCTTTCACCGCCAAGGCTGACAGTGATCACACTCAACCAGTCACACGTACATTGCTTACACAGACAACAATTCCCCTAATTCTATTTTCGCTTTTCCAAATATTAGAATTAGTTTTTGTTATCTAGGTCCAAAACTGGTTCTTCAAATGTCCCCTTTGGAGAACCCTTTTGAAGTTCCATTTACAAACCCATTTCTGTTTCCATATAGAACACTTTTCAATGAGAATATACATGGAACCCACAAAGGTTCTACTTAGATCCAAAAATGGTTCTTCCCGGAACCATAAAGGGTTTTCCTATGGTTGCCGTCAAATAACCTTTTACGAACCCTTTTTTAAAGAGTGCATTAGGTGTTCTGTGTTGGTGGTTTACTCCATCATTTACTTAACAGGTCATTGATTTCAGGCTTTATGTTTTCCTTGAGACACACTCTTATTAACAGTCAGGTGGATGGGAAAAGTAAAGAGAGTCTAGTTTGCATCTGACCTTTGGCCTCTGGATTCATTTGAGATTGGAGTAGGTTTAACTTTGAAGGGTTTGTCTGCTTCAGAAAACGACAAAGAGCTGAAAGAGGAATGAAGGCTTTTATTGATGGACAGGTAGCTTAGATATCTTAGCATCTGGATTAATCTCAAGATTTAGTCTTGCAGGATGTGATGTGAGCTGGCCTACTGGACAACATGCAGGTTCTCAACCACTTTGATTGCATCAGTGATATGAAAGGCCTTAACTCAAACATTTCCAGTGTCCTGAGAACAGTTTTTGATATACCTTATTGATGCATAGAACAATCTGTGGGACACACCAATCAGATGATTACCGTGAAATTTGATTTAATACGACTACTTAATAAAACAGCATTTATAATTTCCTGGTGTGTGTGTGTTGGTGTTGGTGTTGGTGTTGGTGTTGGTGTTGGTGTTGGTGTTGGTGTGTGTGTGTGGGTGGGTGGGTGTCTGGGTGTGTGGGTGGGTGGGTGTGTGTGAGATGGTTTCAGCCCAGGTATTTCCCCCCTGGTTGATGGAGGATTTCTCCACAGGCAGGATAGAGTTACGTTCCCAGCCACAGGTGTCCATATACTCTCATTGTGTTCTAAAACTAGCTGGTTTGAAAAGTCCCGCATACCTTTCTCATTTGCACATGACACTTTCTGTCATTAATGTAAAGTCTTTATAGCAATATATTGCAAACCTTTAATTTATAATGTAAACTGGGAACAGGCTGGAGGTCAAGTTAAGTAAGGGATGACACTGCTTCTCTGTCTGTTGGTCCATTACTGTATAATAATCCTCTATAACCTACTGTTGAATGCATTGCGTCTCTGTTGACCATTTACCACTGGACAGTTAGATGAGTGTCTGTCAGTTTATATAGACAGCCCTCTCTTAGTTTAATCTGGAGTTATGCATTTGGATTACCCTCAATCTGCCCACTTGTTTTGACTATGAGACTATTACACCCCATGTCCATTACAGATTATAGGATGAAATGTCTCTCCTCAACGTTGTAATGCACAACGTCGTATATTCAGAAAATATGAAATGTTTGTTTGAAAACCTTTTAATATACCAGTTTACAAAGCTTCACATTATCTCAAAGACACTGTTGACCATATGTACTTACTGGTGTGTCAAAAAAAATGCATCAGCGATGTCTTTCCTTTGTTGTGACAGAATTTTCTACTAGACCGATTGTGTAAACCTTCCAGATTAAAACAGACATGCAGGTATATTTTTCGTAGTGAAAACCTTTATACACCTGTATAAGACCAGACGTGATCAAGTTTCCTTTATCACAACAGCAGACGGGCTCTTAAAGATGCTGAGAGCACAGCAGCAATTGGCGGCGTGTGCAGCCTGTCACGATGCAAGATGATCAGGTCCAAGTCCCTCTGGTTGATCCCAGCCTGCTGCCCGGGAGGTCTTGTAGGCCCTGAGAGAAGAGGTCAGCAGGTCTCTGGTGGCTCCCTAGTGCACAGAGGGGACAGTGATCCATAAGGGAGGCCCGGGGCCCGGCAGATGGAGGTACTGATGCGGAGTGACCGGTGAGGGAGACATGGCCGGAGGTCTGGCATTGATCCCCGCTGGGGTGGTCAAGTGCCCCGGGAGAGCGGATCCAGTAGTGGCGGGAGTCGGACGAGCGGGAGGGGTGATTAAGAAGACTACACAGATAGGGTAACCTCAAGCCCACTCTTAGCGGTCGCCGGGAGATTTAACACCCCTCTGGGATGCTGTAGGTACAGGCTGTTTTGAAAGAAAACCGAAAAGAAAAGTTCCGCACCACCTTCTGCATGCAAGTGTGCAGTCTGCTATCCAGCGTCTTAATATTCTCCTGAACCAGTCAACACGCAGCCAGACTCCTGTAAGATGTGAACAATGTATGGCTGCCCGCATCCCTCATAAAGTAAGCTGTCTAACATATGGGTCTATATGTCAATGCCTGAGTCCTAATAGGATCAGTCTGGAGCTCAGAGTCAGATCTAATGCACACAAAAGGAGAGGTGAGCTGCTAATAGAAGGTGTGCAGTAGACCCTGGCACTGGGGTTTTCTGGCAGTTACAAGAGAATGAAGGTTTGAAACGGGATGATCCGCTTTCATTAGCATAGCTCTTTCTTTGCCGTGATCTCGATCTGCTCTCGATCTGCACGGATTCACGGCAAAACATGATATGGTCATTATGCGGCTTCAAAGCTGAACATAGACTTTACTGCGTGGGATTACATACGATAATTAAAATGTTGCTTGGAAGACCAAGTTTTATCCAGCCGGCTAATGTTCAGTTGTAGTCCCTGGGCTAGTTCTACACATACAGTATCATGTTTTCACTGTGTGTGGTTGAATAGGCATTACTAGTAAGAGGTCTTAAACTTACCACAAATAGTGTTTTATAAGTTGTGTTTTGCTGTTCTTTCTAATGTTTGAGCTGATGTTGTTGTTGTGATAGATTATATGTATTTCATCTTGGCAATTAAATCCGAGAACATTTCCCAGAGCTTGTCTGGGTGACTATGACAGGTGTTGAGTCTACTTGTGTGTATTGTGTTGACGTTTCAAGCCAAACCTAACGTAGTTTATCTACCCAAAGTCTGGAAATGAATACCTACTTCTCACTTTTTTATTTCCTTCTCATTTAACAACATACTTTTCCAGAAGCACACAAACAAACTCTCACACACTCACACACCACACACACACATTCACTGACAGTAGCTGTGAGTGAATCCTGGCTGTGCTCCAGCAGGAAGAGCCTTACAGGGATTATTTTGCTTTGAGGTTTGGCAGTGGATGGCTGCCCAAAAAGTGCCCTGCTCCACTTTAAAACAGCCTATCAGGCTCACAGCAGGGGAACAGTGTGAGCCGGTTCCTCCTAAGAACAGAGGCCTTTTCTCCTTTTACGTGGCTGAGCGGAGATACTGCTGTCTTTACAGGAGCAGTTGGGAAACCTGGATGCGGTTTCATATTAAAACTCATGCACCTGAGTATGAGTATTGTTTTTATGGGGGCTTCCATTTAGTTTCGACCTGTTCTTGCATCTCTGATTCATCTCGCTCTGGTTTTGAAACTGTCGCCACAACAGGACCCTAGAAATGTTGGCTCGAATCCTTTCTCCCCATGTGTTGAATGTGAGCAGGAGAGTACGCCTGCTCTAACCCCAGGCCCTCTATGTCTCTGTTTGTTAATTGTCTGTTGTTTTACCAAAGGCCACAACACAACGGGAAGTTCTGCCCGGGTTCCAGCCGTCTCAACCAGCTGTGTAACTCCAAGCCGTGCCATCCGAGTGCAGTGGACTTCCGTGCCCAGCAGTGTGCAGAGTACAACAGCAAACCCTTCAGGGGCTGGTATTACAAATGGAAAGCCTACACCAAAGTGGAAGGTATGGGAACCATTACCACTACTCACTCTGTAATTAGGAATTGGGTCAATGTTCGACAAGGCAACAGGAAATTTGTCGTCACCCCTGACAAATGACACAGCACCCCCCGTTGGCCCACTTGAGATATTGCTAGTGACTAACGCCACAGAACTAGCAGCCAGACGGCCATCCAGATGTATAAATCTGAAGCATCCGGTTTATAGCATTCCTCCTTGTTTGGAGAGGAAGACAAGTTGCTTCGGTGGATGGCTAATGGAGCAAGATGGAACCGGGCCACTGTTCTGCAGATTATCTCATCGATGACACGTTTGATCTCGATAGAATTTCTCGTGTCAATAGGATCTGGCCAGCTCACGCTTGGTTCTGCCTGCTTCCTTCCTAGGTTCTGCCCACCCAGCTTCACTTTTTTCCCATTAGAAACAACATCAGCATCTGTTTTGCATTGAGTTAGTTATTAAAATGTTTGCTAATGCTTTTCAGTTGATTATTATAGCATCCCCATAGGAACATCATTGTAATTATGGAAATGCCAGATGTCTGTGGCAAGACGCTTTTTTCATTCAAGTTTAATCAAAATCGGGCCGTTGTTGTTTTACATACCACGTGTGAATAACACATTTCAGTTGATTACTTTTGCATCCTCCTTGGGCCAATCAGTGTAATTTTGTAAATGCTAGATCTCTATCGCAAGACCCATCATTCACCCAAGTTTTGTCAAAATCCGGCCTGTGTTGTCTGAGATATTGTTTGTCACTAACTAACTCAATAACTTACATGTATGTGTTTGTATGGATGCAGAACAATGTTTTGTACCCCCACTGTTTTCTCATTGGGGACAATTATCTGATAGTCTAGAAGACATTTGGCATTCTACCATCACCAATACACTCTTCACTGCTGTCTTTGACGCACTTCTCCGCGTGCTATATCCTGAACAGGGAAATTTAGAGGAAATTCCAAAGTATGAGATAGACTTAATAAATAAGAGCTGTAATAAAGCAGTGAATACAGTGCAAGCTTGTTAAAAGTGCCTTTAGTTACCGTTGCCGATAGATCACAACAAGTCCTGTTTATACTTGTAAAACTCTTAATTATATGTATTATATGTTTGCTCACTTGTCAAACCGTTTTTTTTATTAATAAGAACACTGAAGCCAAAAATGTGCACGATGTCGTGCTGAGTTAATGTCTCATTCAAATGGGGAGAGCAGTGGATAACCTGTCAGTCCATTCGAGATGGGGAGCATGTAGCCACCTGCTCTCTAAGATTATAAAGGAAGCCCTTAGGGTAGGTTTTACCTCTGTCCACAATATATACACACGGTACGAGAGAGAGGTTGGGGGGAGAAAAAGAGGGGAAAGAGAATTTGTCTGTCACCCGGTTACCTTGGTAAGATGCTGATTAATGACGATGCAGGCAGCAGCTCCTGCAATGCCTCCTGGGACGTGTGGTGAAGAGTGGCTTGCGTTTATTACAGGTTGATTGCGAAGTGGTTTCACACTTCTCTCCCTGCAGAGTGTCTCTCCCCTGAGGCCCTGTACCGTAGACAGCTTGCAGTGTGTAGCCTTGGCATGCTTTCTGAGGACAGGCCCCGAGGTACCAGGAGGTAAAGGCAGTCTTTCCACGGCATAACTGGGCTCTAAGCACCCAGACCCAATATACTAATAAATCCAGGTGTTGTCTTTTGAAGAATTTCTCAGGTGTTTCTGAAAATCAAATGCGCCAGAGTTAATAAACTGAAATATGGAAATTTGTCATATAGAAAGTGATGCTTCCCGAAGGCATTCGCTGTGTCCTATAATCACTAGCGACAAACTATGGACCTCAAAAAATATCGAAGGAATCTACAAAGTCTGAAGTGGTGAGATAATGACAGCTGTGGGTCTCTGGCCATTCACATTGCATGGCAGCAACCCTGTAATTAGTTAGTGTCTGTGGGGCGGCAGGCTGGCCTAGCAGTAAATGTCGGACCACTTACCCAAAGGTCGCCGGATCGAATGCTCGAGCCGTCAGGATGATCTGCCCCCTCTGCCCTTGAGCAAAGTCACTTAACCCTTATTGCTCCCGGTTCATAGTCAATAACAGCTGACCCCCTGGCTGTGACCACATTCTCCGATTGTGTCTCAGGGGAAGCGGGATATGCAAGGAAAAACTAAACAATAACATTTCCACTTCGCACCAAAACACTTTCTCTACAGTCAAATTCCAAGTGTCTGTTTTTGTGTGGCCCAGCAGACATATAAGCACCCTGTGTTTGACCTTTTTATGACTATGTTGAAAAGTTAAAGCGTGGCTCTGATTTGCCCATGTCTTGAACTCTGTGTGAGAGATGTTGAGAAGGTGTCTGCTCTGCATTCCTTGTTTAATGGAGCTCGTTTTAACAGCCTTTCAGATCTTACAGTCGATTCTGCCGGCCTGAACTATGTCACTCCTCTAAACTCCCTGTCTGTTATCTCTCACTGCATGCTGCTTCACTAAATGCATTGAGCACCTCGACGTGTATTTATAACACGCGTTGTGTCCCCGTAGATGAGGATGTATGCAAGCTGTACTGCATCGCTGAGGACTTTGACTTCTTCTTTGCCATGTCCAGCAAAGTCAAGGATGGGACGTCCTGCTCAGACCACAGAGGGGATGTGTGCATCGAAGGAGCTTGTGAGGTAATGTGCAGATTGGAGCGACGCGAGTCACAGTCAACACGTGGACTGATATACGTGTGTGTGATATGTCACATGGAATAGGGTCGGTATTACCTGTTTCTTCCTTTCCATCATTCCTACAGCCAGTCGGTTGTGACCAGCTGTTGGGCTCTAAGGCGACTCTGGACACCTGCGGGGTTTGTAAAGGGGACAACTCCACTTGCAAGTTCTTCAAAGGCCAGTACGTCCTCCAGCACCGAGCTAACGGTACGTCAGTCATGATGACTGACTTGTCCCTTTCATTCAGCGGGCGAGAGGGAGAGCTCTGTGGTAGGACACTTCTGGCACACTCTTATTGGAGCTGAGTTATCTGAATGTGACAGAGTGAATTCTCTAGTAGATGCCACTGTGGGTGAGGCCGTCCCTTCCTCCAGAGAACATCTAAGCCAAAGTCTTTTCCACAAAAATCCAAAATTTTGTGTGACTTTTGATGCCTAAGATCCTGTTCAATGAAAGCTCGCTGACACTGTTCAAACACAACGATTACACAGAGATTATTTAAAACACTGTAAATCGATAAAAACCAGGGAGCTTTCTAGTTGGAGGATGTTTTCTGCATTACTTTTAGTTTTAGTCTTTACAAGAATCCTAACAGATTGGAATGTATCCAGGACTGTCTTTTGCATGTTTATGCCTTCACTGAAAATGACCGGCATGTTTTCAACTGCATTTATCTTCCTGCCTCTCAAAAGGTTCATTTACATCTTCTCTCATGTCCAGAATACTACACCATGGTTACCGTCCCGCCTGGAGCACGGAGCATCCGTGTTCAGGAGATCGAGATCTCCACCAGCTACCTGGCCGTGCGGTCTCTGAAGCGGAAGTACTATCTGACAGGGGACTGGACAGTGGATTGGCCCAGAAAGTTCCAGTTTGGCGGGACGGTGTTTGACTATCAGCGCTCTTTCAACCGCCCAGAGAGCCTGTACGCGGCTGGACCCACTAATGAGACCCTGGTCTTTGAAGTAAGCTGCCCCCTCTCTCCCCGTCTGCCCTGACGTCTGTTAGCGAATTAGCAGTGACAGGGCCTTGGCACAGAGCTCGGACACTCGGCTGAAAACAAGTCCCGCAAAGGCAGGGTGGGCAGAAAAAAGAAAAGAAACTCCCAACAATGAGTGGTATACAGGGGAGTCATGCTACTGTTCGGGATTAATTGTGTCCTGATTCTGATGCTGTCGGGGGCTTTCATCTCTATAATGAAGAGGTTGGGGGTTCAAACAGCTCGCCGTGTGCTTTGAACTCCCAGATTCGTGCACTTCACGCAATAGGGAAAATAAATGCCGCACATTCCGCAAAGATTTATCCGAAACTTTAGCGTCGGTCGAGTGGCAGGGAGAGGTGTCGGGCGTCCTAAAGCGGTGACAGACGGATGGCGAAGGGGGTGTGGTTGAAGGGAGGAAAGTTGGTCTATTGCGTTAAATGCAATCGTGTTCACGGTCCAGGTCAAAATATGCAGCACACCTCAGCTCATGTTTCTCAGGTCCTAGTATGTGACCCCATGATATGGTTAGCTCCTGTCAAAACGTGCTGCTTAGGCCTTTGCAGCTGGCTGGATACAGACACAGCACAGTTTAAACACTCTCAACACTGTTGCCTTCATTTGTCAGAACAGAGGCCAAAGCTTAGAGGTAAAAGCAAGCCATTACTTGTCGTCACATTGCTGCAACTGATGGTAGAAAAGAATAGAAATTAAGCCTTTTGACAGTCTAATGAAAACAACTGTTATTGATTTTCCTTGGAGAATAAGTGACTCTCAAGGTTGCTCATGCTCAAGTTGTGTATTTAAGTTAGGGTGTTGAGCGGTAGAGGATATATTCCAATGGATGGCTATGTAAACAGTGACATGCTTGTTTCGCATGGTCTCTGAACGCTTCTTAAAAAGACAGTGTAATGCCAAGCAAGTTTTGAATGTTTGGTTGTTATCAACCAAGGGCATGGTAAAAGTCATGTGAAAGCTAGTTTGTAAAACACCCTGGGGATACGTGTGAACTGAGAGCTGAAGTTTAAATTGAGATGATAGCCTATTAATGAACTAGAAATGCCATAATAGAATCTCTGGAATGCCCTTTTGTCATTTTGTGGAAAGGGGGATTTAAACATGTAGCATAGAAATAAAGATGTATGGTTTTGTTGTATTAAATCACATCACACATTTCTAGCATTGCTTGACAGACATTGAAATGTTTGCCACTCCATTCTGAGCATGATACGCATGTGCTAACACTGATATGATTTTGGGCATAGTTTACACTCTAGCAGACACTCTCATCCAGAGCTACGTATAGGACCAATTTGGGTTAAGTACCTTGCTCTAGGGTACTACATTAGATGTAGCACATTTTTGGCCTCAGTATTCAAACCGGGCGTTATGCCTTCCCACATTGCCTGAGAGTCATGTGGCCATTGGCTAGCTAGCGTTAGCTGGAGCAGGCTGCTTGTCTACAGATGAGGGGACATTAATCTCTCTAAGTATTTTCAGTAATTACAAAAAGGAGAAGGATCCAGATTAAAAGATTAAGAGAATTCTGCAATTGAACTGTGTAGATCTCTAGAGCTTTAAGCCACTGCACAGAAACAGACTTAAATGCGTCCTTATACACATATAGCCCTGCTGTTGCTTTTTATAAACTGGCAACATCAGGGAAAGAAACTTTGTCCCATTGAGCCTTGTGGGTCTTTCACGGTGTTGTGGAAAACTTGAAGGATATTCATGGATCGCTCTGGAGCTCCTGACTCAGCTAGAAACTACCGATGAAAAACAAATGTTGAAGTGTAGCAAGGGTAAACTCTGACACAGCATTCATGTCTGTAGCCCAATCAGACTGAGGAGAAATTCTGGATGAAACGAGTCATAACATATGGTGAGCGCCATGGGCCTCATCTTTCTCTCTATTGACATACTTGCGGTAAAGTGTTCGGTGGGGGGTCGCACCAGTCCAAAGCCGCTCCAGGGATACATGGACCTGGGCAACAGGTAACGCCATGGAGGTGCAACAATATGGCTGCCACACGGCAGTTCATCTTCCATCAAGCCCTAATGAGAGCTTGAATAGTATAAATACTATACCCTGGATGATTATTTTCCTCTCTAGTTATGGAAGAATGGACGAGTTGAGGCATTGTCAGATTATTGGTTTTAGACTTGAAACCACGGCGAATATCACAGGGGTTTTTCTTGGATTGTGGTGGCATTTGGGCATGGCATTTTGGAACAAATTTACTTTTTATCGGAGGTCATCAGTCCTTGAAAAAGTATTTGCTGAAGTAATATGATTAATAATTTTCCTTACAATGGTATTTCCCTTCATTTAAATAGAGTAACAAAAAATTACACTTTGTAGTTAGACACAATATATTATGAATGGATTCTTAAGAATACTTACTATTTTTGTTTTATGAATAGATCAATCCTTTGATAAGAAATTCTCTACTGAAGAGGTCTTTTTGAGTTAATTTGTAGCACACTTTTTTAAACATACAAATCACTGAAAAATTAGGGACACATTATTTCAATTTGTTCAAAATCCTCAGTTATTCTCTCAAGAGTACATATTTCAGTCAATGAATATATCAATGCCACCAGAATGACAAGTCCTTGTTTCATTATTCCCAAACAAGATGTTGTCAATATAACAGTGAACTGTGCAAGTATTTTGATGTAAACTATGGTTACGGTTTTGTTGACAATGTTTGAAAATGCAAAAGGCACTCTTTGTGTATGGCATATATCAATATCAACAGTACAACATGTTACACATTACTGTATGTGGGATATTGATTGCAAGAGATTGGAGAGGATTCACATTTACACTTACTGTTGGTCTGTCAACAAGTGGCAGTACAAAGTCATTGCCATACAGAAATGAAAAAAGACAATACTGTTTTACAGCACAAAGGGGATTTTTTAAAGAAGTTAAACATGAAACACCCCTTGGGCAGGGCTGTACATGCAGTGGTGTACAGGGAATTACAGTGCAGTCTTTCTACACCTCTTGATGTCTCGGTCTGTCAGGGCACAGATTCTCATCCACATCACAGCAGATTTCCTCCCTTGCAATGCAGTGTGGAAAAAATCTCTCTGGAAAGTCTTATCCAGCATCTGCAGGAGTCTGCTGTGATGTCTGCTGTGATGTCCTCACATGCTGCATCCATGGCAGCCAGAAGGGTCATCTGAGTATGTGGCTGGCAATGGTACACCTTCTACCTCCATGCTGAGTAAATTCCTCAACTGGGGTGAGGAATGGGGAATAGGGTAGGGAGGAATTCCATCAGCATCCTGTATTGGGTCACAAACCACTGCCTGATGGAAATTCACATTGTCCAAAATGACCACATATTTTGATCAATCTCATAACGGAGCCCTACCATCATAAGAGATGAGATCCCTGTAGAGGATCTGTGAGAGGGTCAAAAGATGCTGTGTGTTATGTGGCCTCATTAGGGATCTCATCCATGTTATGAAAAAGCAGCACACCGAGATATTCCCTCCCCGTTGGCCTGGCACATCTTCAGTAGCTCTGTAGCCGAAGACATTTCGCCCACACCTTCTGCTTTTGGCCAGGTTGAAGCCACGCTCATCCTGGTACATCATGAAGCCGTGAGGTGGTTCACTTGATTCCAGTTCTATTATATATCTCAGACGATGCAGAATTTGTTTTATGAATTGCATGTATTTTCATATTGGACAAGATAGTTACATCATGCATGTTCTTAACTACAGCCATAGCAAATGTGTACAGGTCACACTTACTGTACAGTATATCACTATAACATGTTGTGCTGTTTACTGTAGTTACTGATGTACGTATATACTGGTACCGTAGCGCCGTCACTCTCTCACCATTCATTTCAAATTCTACATTGTACAGCTGTTTCATGCTCATGTGGTGTTTTTTCAGCACCATGTCAATAGTTGAGATGCTAACAGATTGGATGTATTCAAAGACATTGTTTTCTTCTATAATGGCAATGTGTCTCCTTTAGTCTAATGGCATCGTTTCCTCTGACCATGGTGCAAATAGTCTCCTCCTGTTGAGGTGTGAAAAGGAGAACTCTGCCACCCCTGTGAGTTAGTCTTTCAGTCCTATATGGGAAAAACACATTAATGCTAAACACAGGCTTGAGGAAGGTTTAAGAACTTCTGTCACTGTGCAAATATATATGTATATTTTCACAGTGACATATATTATGGATGTTTCTTTGACACATACCACCTACATGACCATTGTTGCGGACCATGTGAACCCTTTCATGGCAGTGGTATTCCCCGATGGTATTGGCCTCTTTCAGCAGTATAATGTGCCCTGCCACAAAGCAAACATGGTTTGAGGGACACAGCAATGAGTTCAAGGTGTTGACTAGGCCTCCAAATTCTCCAGATCTCATTCCAATTGAATATCTGTAGGATTTGATGGACAAAAAGTCTGATCCAGGGAAACACCACCTTGCAACTTACGTACGTGCGTGCGTGCGCACATCACAATAACCTGGCATTTTAACAGGGGAGTGTAGACTTTTGATAACCACTGTGTGTGTGTATACATACGTGTATGTATGTATACAGTTCCCTCCAAAAGTATTGGAATGGCAAGGCAAATTCCTTTGTTTTTGAGGGTCACTGAAGACATTTGTGTTTTAGAGTTAAGAATTTCAGATTTCATTTCCTGGTATTCACATCTAGATGTGTTAAACAACTCAGGACATATCACTGTTTGTATTAGACCACAGCATTTTTAAGTGAGCAAAAGTAATGGAACAAATAATGTAAAAGCAAATAACATTTAATATTTGGTGGCATAACCCTTGCCTGCAATAACTGCCTCAAGCCTGGGACCCATCGACATCACCAAACTGTTGCATTCTTCATTTGTGATGCTATTCCAGGCTTTTACCACAGCATCTTTTAGTTTTTGTTTGTTTCCGGGTGTTTCTCCCTTCACTCTCCTCTTAAAGAGGTGAAATTCATGCTCTATTGGGTTAAAGTCAGGTGATTGACTTGTGCAGTCTAAAACCTTCCACTTTTTTCCCCTGATGAAGCCCTTTGTTTTGTTGGCAGTGTGCTTTGGGTCATTGTCCTGCTGCATGATAAACATCCTCCCGATTAGATTCAATGCATTTCTCCGTAGATTCTGAATTCATTCTGCTGCTACCTTCATCAGTTATCATCAATAAATATTAATGAGCCTGTTCCAGAAGCAGCCATGCATGCCCAAGCCATGACATTATCTCCACAATGCTTCACAGATGAGCTTGTATGCTTCGGATCACAAGCAGTTTCTTTCCATCACTTTGGTAGAGATTAATCTTGGTCTCATCAGTCAATAAGATTGTGTTCCAGAACTTTTGCGGCTCATCTCTGTACTTCATTGCATATTTCAATATGGTCTTCCCGATTCTTACTGCTGATGAGTGGTTTGCATCTTGTGGTGTGGTCTCTATATTTCTGCTCCCTGAGTCTTCTTCAAACAGTGGATTGTGATACCTTCACCCCCTCAGTGTGGAGGTCGTTGTTGATGTCACTTACTGATGTTGATTTTTTTCACAGCTCTCATGATATTTATGTAATCAACTGTTGTTTTCCTTGGCTGACCTGTTCGATGTCTGTTGCTCAGTACACCAGTAGTTTCTTTTTCAGGACATTGCAAAGTGTTGTGCATGCTATGCCCAATGTTTGTCCAATGGCTCTGGTTGATTTTCCTTCTTTTCTCATCTTGACAATGGCTTGCTTTTCTCCCATAGACAGCTCTATGGTCTTCATATTGGTTTATCCTCTTTAACAAAAAGTCTTTATAGGTTTAAACCAAGGATGGAAACTTTGACTAGTCATGCAAAGCTATATAATGTATGAAACAATCAACCAAAAAGACAACACCTGGGCAACAAGATGCATCTGTCGCTCACATGTTCCAATACTTTTGCTCATTTGAAAAAAGGGTGGGTTCAAACAAAGGGAGGTATGCCCTGAGTTATTTAACACATGATGTGAAAACCAGGAAATTAAATCTGAAATTCTGAACTTTTGTCTCATACTCATCTTTTGATTTTTAAACCTAAATGTCTTCAGTGACCAACAAAGACAAAGGAATTTGCTTTGCCATTCCAATATTTCGGAGGGGACTGTATGTGTATATATACATACACACTGTGGATATCAAAATTCTACACATGTTAATTGCCAGGTTATTGTGATGTAAAAGAATGAGACAAAACAGTTGTGTGCTAGTCCAAGTCTAAACAATGAAATACACAGGTTTCAAAATTAGTCTTTGAAATGGTAAAGGTAATCTTACAGTTCATTACACTGATTTCACATTAGGCAAAACTGTTACTGAACACTACCCATCCTAACTGACTGAAAATACTTTCCATAATTTCTATCCCATATTCAAAAGTGTGATCAATGATCTTCAATTATCATTGATTTTGTCTAATATATTGTAAGAAATGTAATGTCAACGTTTCGAACACACTACATTCATTTGCGTCAATTCTCTTTTTGGCATTGGGCCATTATATCTTGTCCACATCACAATGAATGTCTCATTATTTCATGCACTAATGGAAAACTATTTTGATATTGGAAATCCAAACCTGATGATATTACGCTCACACTGTCTAGTTTTGTCTAGGTAGAAGCTTGCTTTAGCAACAAAGATTTAATTGGTTCGCAGCAGTTCAGTATGTAGTTTTGACCCTGAACTGATTTACTCCTGCTTTATTGTCTGTCCTGCTCAGTTTTGAAAGACATTGCCAGTGTTCACATGGTTGTATAGATACCAGTGGTGATCAATCATATGCTGTACTTGACAGTATTGTAGTGCACACAGGCAATGCTTTTGTGGCTTAAACATCCGGCACCAGGTTTCTGAGTTTGAATCCCAATGAGGTCAGTTACAAATCTGTGACCATAAGGTGGTGATTCTGAAATGTTTAATCTTCTCATAGTAGGCAAAACGTTGTTAAATTCACAGTACATTCACCAAATGATTGAGTGATAATCAGATAGGAACAATGAGTATAGTGAAAGAGAGAGGTATTTTAACAATAAAGAAAATCTTATCAAAAGTTATGCATCTAATCTCTATGAACGTAATGTATTTCAATGTGAAAGATGTCTTTCTACATGACACGCAAATGTTTGATCTTGTTGTTTGTACAATGTAAGGCGTGCTTAATATTTTGAAAAAAGGGCTTACTTGATCTGCTTTTTTACTAAGGGTGGTGAAATATTACCACATACCTGTGTGAATAATACAAAGGCGACTAAAATAAACAATGCTTTATTAACCCTTTATTTTCTATGCTGTATATTATTTTTCATTGTTCTGCCTACTATGTACTGTCTAACCACAGTGGGAACAACCTTTGAAACAATAAAATTTGCTAACCCCCCACATTTTCTACAGTGCATACGAATGAATATAATGGAAACAATATTGGTCCTTTTTGTAATGTTTTGTTTCGTGTTGTTTTGACTATTTCTTCTTGTATTTGACTGTTTCATGTGGTGTCTGGCTGCGCCTCGGTGTGTTTGGCTACACCGTGTGGTGTCTCTGTTTTGTGTCTGTCTTGTGTTGTCTCTTACTGTCTTATTGTGTCTTATGTCAGGTGTCTTGCTGGCTTCCAGAGAAAGGGTTTCTCTGGGGTCTGTTTCTGGAACGTGTGTTTGGTGTGCAGCACCAGCTGTGAATTAGGACTGGTCCCAGACAGGTTAGCGTGCAGATTCAGTGGCACAGTTCCAGGGATATAGATTTAGGTCTGGGAGCTCTAAGGGCCAGCTTAAAGGTTTACTATGTGTCTTAGTTAACAAAATGTCCCCCTTCAAAAATTCTCTGCAAACTCTCCTCTGATGGCACCTGCTTTAAATCCAATTTGGCTTTCACCATCCCTACTGCTGAGGCTCTTGGTTTTTGTTACCTGCTGTGGACTCATGGGAGAATGAATTTGGAGCAAGTACAACCTGGTACCGAGCAGGCTCATGCACTCCTGTTCTGCTTCACTGAGCTTTGGAGAACATTTCAAAACATCTATCTAGATGCACATAAAGTTCCTATTGCTGACTGTGCCCACGGGACAGATGTACAGCACAGTGAAATACCTGCCAATCTTCTCCCTGCGCAGTGAACAGGAGGACCTTGCATTCAGACTATAACCTCTTAATCTGACACAGCAGATGTCTTCTCCATGTGTAAACCCCCCTGCCTTAAATGTGGTTTGACTACATTTGGGATAATCTGTGATGAGACTGTTGGTCAGAGGGTAAATCCGTATTATTTAAAACATGTGTGTATGTGTGCATATCTCTCACCTACATACACAACATTTGCTATCTGTTAGAGTTTGAGACACAATACTTACTTGTCCTGTGTACTGACCTTGATGCCTATATACAGGTGATGGTCATATAATTAGAATATCATCAAAAAGTTGATTTATTTCAGTAATTCCATTCAAAAAGTGAAACTTGCATAATGTATAGTCATTCCACACAGACTGATATATTTCAAGTGTTCATTCCTTTTAATTTTGATGATAATAACTGACAACTAATGAAAACCCCAAAATCAGTATCTCCGAAAAATTGAAAAAACTATTTTCGTGGGCGGCCGTCTCTTGGGAGGTTTGCTGTTGTGCCATGTTCTTTGCATTTGGTTATGATAGAGTTGATGGTGCTCCTGGGGATCATCAAAGATTTTGATATATTTTTATAACCTAACCCTGACTTGTACTTCTCAACAACATTGTCCCTTATTTGTTTGGAGAGTTCCTTGGTTTTCATGGCAGTGTTTGGGTAGTGGTGCCTCTTGCTTAGGTGTTGCAGCCTCTGTGGCCTTTCAAAAAGGTGTGCATATGTACTGACAGATCATGTGACTTAGATTGCACCCTGGTCTACATCATTTCACTAATTATGTGACTTCTGAAGGTAATTGGTTACACCACAGCTTATAATAAGCTTCATAATAAAGGGAGTGAATACATATGCATGTGCCCATTTTCAGTTTTTTATTTCAAATAAATAGTTTTTTGTGTATATTTTTCTCATTTCATTTCTCCAACTTTGACTATTGTCTTCTGATCGATCACATAGAATTTAGATAAAAAAAACATTGAACTAAAGGCTGTAATGCAACAAAATAGGTAAAAGCCAAGGGGTTGAATATGTACGTGTGTGCGTACGTGCGTACGTGTGTGTGTGTGTGTGTATATATATGTATATGTGTATGTGTATGTATATGTGTGTGTGTGTGTGTGTGTGTGTTTGTATGTATGTATGTATGTATATGTATGTATATTTATGTATATGCATTTGGTGTCACTCCTGCTTAGCATTGTCAACACATCCCTTGGTTCGGCAGTTTGATTACTGAGCCCCAAATAGTGGCAAGATGTGGCCAAGTCTGAGGGGGACAAAGCAGGCCTTCATTTTCAGAGAAAGCCTTCCAGTCCATTAGAAGCAACCCCGGCCTGTGCTGCATGACCCGACATACAGGTCTGCCAAGCGGTCACTTGTGTTTCCTTTTCAGTTCAATCACAGAGCTTTGTCTGTTGGACCCTTACAAGGGCCACACACACAGACACACACCCACAAAGTAATTCACGCCCACCAGTTTGTGAATCCTTGTGCACCACGGTGTCCTGCCATATCACTTGTTTTGTTTCGTCGCTCTTCTTCTTCGTGGACTTCTCTATTTCATGAGAGGAGAGAATGAACAGTAACTAGTAGACATCCTGGGATGGATCCCAAATCTCACTGTAGTCTCTCTTCCTACCTTTTCCAGATTCTCCTGCAGGGGAGGAACCCGGGTGTGGTGTGGGAGTACACCTTGCCCCGCAGCGAGAGGAAACCCAACTATACGTGGGGTGTGGTTCGCTCCGACTGCTCTGCTCCCTGTGCTGGAGGTGAGTAAATGCTGGTTGAAGGCTGTGTGTGTGTGTGTGTGTGTTTGTGTGTTTGTGCACATGCGCGTGGCACGGGGGGTTGGCAGGAAGTGCGTTCCCAGCTTATCAAAAGCATCTTTGTAAGCGACAGTGAAAAGGTTGCACAGTCTCTCTTGGTCCTTTACAGACCTCCCTGAGTCCTCTATCCTATTCACTCATCAATGTATGTCAGCGAATGTGTGTGTGTTTTATATGTGAGCCTGGATCAGTGGCCCCCTTACTCTATTCACTCTCCCTCAGTGGGGTGGGTCGACAGCAGACACAGCAGACAGAGAGCACTAGACAAGCTTAGAGCAGAGATCTCTATCTGCACTCTGTCACTGTTTCATTCATACTTTACTTCAGTCATCATGGCCTCCCATGTTGCTCAGACAGGAGAAGAGTGGGCTTTGTGCGACCTTTCAGTGGTTGTAAAATACATGGAAAACTGATGAGGAATTATGTCCGCCGCACTCTCTTTCTCTCGCTCTCCCTTCCTCTCGTTCAGGTCGGATTTCGACAAAAGCCATCTGTTTACAAGATCAGCGGACCCAAGTCAACTCGACTCAGTGCAACCCTCAGACCCGACCAGTCCTAGGCTCTCACCTGTGCAACACACAGCCCTGTCCAGCCTAGTAAGTAACTCTTTCTCTGTTTCTTTGTCTCTCTTTCTCTCTCTCTCTCTCGGTATATATATATATGTAGTTTTCCTCCTTGCCACCTTTTTGCCATTTCCATCTCTCTCCCCTTCAGACGCGCACACACACACACACACACACACACACACCAGAACCTCTGCCTACGCTCAGTGCTGTAGTTCCAGCGGAGAACTGCTGTGTCTTGGTCTGGGATGCTGGTGTGGTCTCTTTGCTGTGGGCAGGGACCACTCAGCCTTTCTCTCTCTGTCGTGTCCTGCTGGAGAGCCCCGTATGCTCCCTGCCCAAGGCTCCGGCTCCCAAACCAAACAGGATTAACATACCCTCCAGACAGGGGCAGACCAGCCTGGTATTCCCAGCGCTGGGCCCCACTCAAAGCCACAGCTCCTGGGCCAGGCCGCAGTAGAGAGCCGCCCCAACCCCGGTCAAAGCTTATTCTTCCTCAGCCTGGATGTCTGAATCCCACTCCACTGATAAGGTTCAGTACAGAGAACACCACAGCCTCTAATTCCCCCAAATCACCGGTCTTCACTGCAGAGAAAGATTGAAGATGCTATAAATAGCCAGATAGATCACAGATTCAGTTATTAGCTCATTATTAACAACTGCCAGGGTCAGTTTGTATTTTTCTTCGACCAGATCAAACTAATTTCCAGACTGGGAAATTTACTGGGCACCAAGGATCCTTTCAGAAATCTTTTGCTAGAGTTTTTGTTCAGGCACCCACCATTTTGTTCACTCACTGGATGCCATTCTCGACTCTTTGGGTAAAAGTTGGGATTAAATGGTCTTCACTTTGAGCTCTCCTCCAGTGACTATCCATTCAGCTCCTGTGGGACAGGCTTTGATTTACACGGCTCCTGCTTAAAAGGAACAGCCATGAACCAGCCGGCAGAGAGACTCTCACAGGCTGACACCCTGACAGAGAGCTGACAAGCCTCCCTCTCCCACTGCCCGTCTGTCGTCCTCTCCTTGTTGTTCCACGCCTGCCTTCCCGCACTGTGTTCAACGCGAGTGGTGGTGGGCGAACGGGGACATCAGGACCATATGACTGTTTCCTTAGAGAAACAATAACCGCTGTGGCTTTCCCTATCCAGATCTTGACAAATCGCTCAATAACGGTGGGTAATTGAAACAACACTCAAGCCTAGCGGGAGTCGTTGAGTGGGTGTCTGAGTTGTATGTACTGGATCGTCTTATGTAGTGTGCTGATACATCATTCTGATCCACGTCTTTATCTCCCGGGCGTTTTTGTTTTAGGCCTATTGCTGGAGCACTTCAAACGCTCACTCACTCACTCACCCCCGCGCTCTGGGGACTAGCTGCCTTCCCTTTTCTCTGTGGAATGCGCCTCTGTCACATTTTTACGACGTCACATCTCCGTAAGCGGCTCCGTCACATTAGAGGAGACCGTGAGCCCAGGCCCGTCTGCCTCCACAAAGGTTAAAAAGCCTGGCCGCTATCAGTTACACCTTAAACACGCTGCCACTGTTTTCCGGAAGTTTCCCACCATTCGTTTGTGTAAGCCGGGTCAGACTATCTCTGCTATTTGGGGGAAATGTTTACACTAAAATGTACCCCCCCCACCCCTCTGGTGTAAGCTTTAGAGGAAGTGTGCCGTCCAGTTGAATGACATCATCACCATAAATCCAAGAGCAGAGTACTGCTCATCGGTACCAGACTCCTGAAACAGTGGACCTGGTTCTCCTGCTGATTAAGTGTCAGGATTTATGGGATGTCCAAAAGAATGGGAGTCAAGGGAAAGTAATACAAGCCTTTTGCAAAAAAACGAGAAAACATTCAAACTGTATGGACATGCTATCAGGAACAGAGAAGGAGCAGAGTAATATGGGCCTCTGCTGCTTATCTTTCCAGCAAATATATGCAGCGCTGACAGGTCTGTCCATGTTTTATTGTAGAGTAAGAGTCTGGATCCCCACGGGGCCAGATCTGTCTAGCCAGTCAGGAATTCAGCACTTAGCCCCAGCCCGTTCTCCATCTACAGCGTCAGCCCCGGCATCAATCTTAGGCCTAAGATGATCTTAGGCCCAAGCCATTGCAACAAAATTACGCCGCAGGCTTGCCTGGAAGGGCCGCTGGCTTGTAGGGGGTACCAAGCATGGACATGATCAAACATGGCTAAGCCCACTAGCTGCCAATTCTATTTGGTAGCCCATAATGTCACCAGAAAGCATAATGTTAAAGCCTTCAAAGAGTTATGGTGGTCCTGCTATCTCCATTTATACTCTCTCTCCTATCTCCTGTCTGTCTGTCTGTTACTTTTGTTTCCTTTTTTTATTTATTTGACTTGACTATTTATGTAGTTGTACTCAAAGGAGATTCCTTTAGGCAGGCTGCGTCTGTGAAGTCACTTAGCTGGCTTTTGGTAGTTGTGGCACCAAACCGTGAGAGGTACAAGGAGACAGGAGCATGCAGGCCAAAGAGGAGGTGGTGTAGATTCTCAGAGAGGCTGCTGTTTTGAGGGCTGTTTAAAGTTTCAACCTGAGGTTGCATTTGGTTGCTGTGCCCCACAGGCTCTTTCGCTGAGGGATTCCAGCTATGAATAGATTGTTAGTCGTGACTTCTATATCCGATTAGTCATCAAAAGAAATGTCAATGTTTAGCCGCGATATGCAACCAATACCATGAAAGTGAAATGACAAACGTAAAGCCACCATCTTTTTTTCCTCCGCTCAATATCCACTACATTTTTCACGTCAAATTGCATGGCTGGAAATATGCAAGTTATTGCAGGATTCCAGAAATACAAATTACAGCTAAGCCAAAATTGGTTTGCAGTGAAGCGCACTAATTCAACCTCTTTTCAATGACATATTGTTATTTATATGCCACTGGTGTAATGCCAATGAAAAAGCACAGGAGACATCTAACCCGGTGCTTTGCTAGACCAGCCGTGTTTCTCCCCTCAAAATTGCAGTTTAGCCTTCTCCCTTATTTGTAAGAGCTTGGTTTAAAGGGTCTGAGAGAAGGGCAGTGGGAGTGTCAGGGCGGTGCCGTAGCCTCAGAACTCAGAGTCAGCTGTCCATCCCTCATGCCCCTGGTCATGTGGTTGTCACAGCAGTCATTTGCACTAATCTGCCTTCGCCCCAAATGCCAAGACAGTCTATTTTAGAGCAGGGCTGCTTTCATCAAAGGCTGCGAATGATCCAGAGATACTAAAGGCCAAAACTCGTGGAGACACCGAGTGTAGGATCCTGTCTGTTTCTCAGAGAGGAGAGTTGGGCTCAGGGGAGGGGCGCTATGGGGTAAACGGATGGTGAGGTTTAGGCATCTGGTAGCATGAGGATGTCCATGTTCCATGTACAAGGTTAGCAGGCATTGTGTGAAACCTTGTGCCTGCCTCATGCTATATGCTGTGGGCAACATGGTTTTTATGTTTAGATGGTCATGAACTGACTGCAGAGGTGGATGCAAACTTTATTTGCAGGTATATATGTCTATGTGTATTCTAGAATAATTCGCCCTCTGGGTAAATATGAACAAACAAGGCTGTGAAAACAGTTCATTGTTGCTTATCAGCTTGATCTTACATTTAAAAAATCTTATTAATCAAACATTTAATTGAATGAAAAATTTTCAAAGATCTGAAAAAGCTAAAATCTTCAAGAAATCATAACTTAATTCAAAAACATTGTGGCACCTGTGCATTCTGTACATTTGCACCTTCCCTTAGCCAAGATTCAAAAACTTGAGTCTATGGTCAGTGAACAATTTTTGTGTGGATTTGGAGGTTTGCTTTGGATTGTTTCCTGCTTGAAGATCAACCCAGTCAGAGGCAGACAGGGTTTGGCCTAAAATCTCCTGGTACTCCATAGTGTCTGAGTTGCCATGTATCCTAATAATATTTTCAGGGCCTTTTGAAGTAACACAGCACCACAAAATCGCAGATCAACCAGCATAGTTTGCAGTGTGGATTGGGTTATTTTCTGCATGACCATGGCTCTTTTTATGCCAATTCCACCTCGGGTTGGTTTTGTCACAAAGCACAATATCATCCTAATTAGTTAATCAGTTTAGGATTACAATCAAATGTCTTATTACAATTAGCAAATCCAGGCACTTACATTTGTGATTTAGTGACAGCAGAGGTTTTCTTCTGGCAACCCACTCTGTTGACTGAGGTACATTTAAATTGTTGTTTTAGAGACTTGTTGACCCTCAGATGTAACCAAATTCTCTGTTCCTGTGTGTCACACCTATACCTCAGTGAAACATGATGTAACGGACGACCACTTAATGGAATTCCCAAATACTTATTTCTTGATGCTGATTTTCTTTTTCTTCAAAAATCTTTTTCTCAAACATTACACTTGTACGAGTGTGACATCAAGCTGGAGTGTGACATCAAGCTGTAATTTTTCAAGATTTTCCCCGCACACTTTTTTGTTCATATTTACTCAGGGTGCCAATAATCCCTGGTACCATGTGCATGTGCAACGTGTCTCCCTGTCTCGTCCATGCATTTCCCTGTGCGCGCACGCTGGCTTGCATTTGTCTGTCTCTGCTGCAGGCACGGGGAGACAGTGATGGGTGTGTTTAGACCAAAAATAAATGATACAGATTGAGGAAATCTGTGGTTCCTCGCTGTGATCGGGGAGCTGTGTCATGTGGTAGACATGCTGATGACAGAGGTTAGCAGTGGAAAGTATACAGCTGGATCATCTGATGACCGACTGGAACGCGTCCCTGCTGACTGTGCTGAGCGTTGGCATTTTTGTATTTCTTTTGCCGAGTGTTTGTTTGTAGAGTAATTGTGAGATTATATGCAGGTTTATGTGTCACTCTGAAACGCACACCGCCGTTCTGTTCCTCATAATCTGTTTCTTTTTTCCCCCCGTCTTTCGAGTGTTTATTATTTCGATGCTTTGGGCCGATGAGTAAGTCCGGGTTTTTTTCCTCAGCTGGACGACGGGCGACTGGGGGCCTTGCAGTCGATCCTGTGGCGGCGGCCAGCAGACGCGTCACATACAGTGCTTGCGTAAGGTGACATACCAGCGGGAGGAGGTGGTGGCCCACTCCCTTTGCCCCGTCATCACTCCGGCCCAGGTGCAGCCCTGCCAGACCCAGACATGCCCGCCCGAGTGGAGCTCCGGGACCTGGTCGCAGGTCGGTCCCGCCGTGTGTCGTTTCACACAGCCGCCCCTTCTGGACACGCCAGTACAGCCACATCACAGGCAGACAACATGCAGGGTTTTTTTCAAGAAGTCTGTTTTAATTTGATCCCATGTTCTGTGTGTATATGAGCCTAGCAGTCAAGAAGGTCGGGCCTGTAAAAAAGTCACTTGTTCTATTCCCCGAGCCATTTGTGTGAAAAACATCTGTTGTTCTGTCGACGAGCAACTCTGTTAACCCTAATTGCTCCCGGGACATTGCTGTTAATGAGAATTACCTTTTTAGCATGCTTACCTGGTAAAGCAGCAGTAGAAATAAAGAAATAAATAGGACAACACTGCAACTAGTAAGCAAATGTCTAAGCTGGCCTGATGAATGGGGAAAACACTTCTCTGCCCTCTGCTGGACACGTAGTTAAGTGCATACTTGGGGTCCTCGAAAAAAACGAACAAAGACCGCAGAGAGCCATTTGAATCCCACTATCATAATGTATCACATATTGTAAGACCATGGTAAGACCTTCACTTTGGTGTTGCCTAGGCAAAACTGACGGTGTTCTCAGCCTTGCCTACCGACTTTGTCTACGAGGCTTCAGTGCGATAATGAACACTGACAGCGTTCTCCATCCTTGTCAGCAGTGACAATGATCTCCAGCTACTATTTATGGGAAAGCCTGTCTGTCAGGGCAGTTACCTGTAATTATGTTTCTCATCCCCGCAATGTCTGATACTTAGATACATTTTCCAAGGACACTATTCCGTGCAAATTATATGTTGCAAATATTCAAATGTATGTTGACCTCTTACTTAATGCAACCCGACGTACAGCTGTGTCTTTAGAGTTCTCAGGCTGTGTTAACTGTTGTTGACACTTTGACTGCAGACGGAGGGCTCTTTACGCTGCACTGGCCGCACGCCTCGTCGAGGGCGCACTGCGTGCACTTCCGTCCTAACATGGCGAGCACGCGCACACTTGCCAGTATGACCTCTGACCTCTCCTCTTGCTCTGCTCTCCCCTCAGTGTTCCAAGTCGTGTGGGCGTGGGATGAGGAAACGCGGCGTCTTCTGCAGGAGCGCCGACCCAGGGGCCAAGGCCGTGGTCGTCCCGGACAGTATGTGCAAGGCGCACCAGAGACCTAAGGCCCAGGAGACCTGCGTCCTCCGCCGCTGCCCCAAGAACGACCGGCTGCAGTGGGTCGCGACGGCCTGGGGCGAGGTACGCACCCACGCACGGACGCGCTATGCAAACAAACCCCGCCAACACCTGAACACTGGCACTGAACACGCAGGCACATGTCTCCTGCCCGGGACTAAGCGAACACCCTGGTCTGCATAGCAAGTATGCACGTGCGCGCGTGTTCATTTGAACATCGAGCACTGTTGCTATGGCGACACGGGGTGACCTTGTCTCGTTCGCTCCCCCGAGGAATGGTCTGGATTCCGTTTCGGAGGGTCTCTGGGTTTTTCAGCATTGTCTCCCGTGTTCTCTCTGATCTCACCTTCTGTAATGTTGCCTTCTCTGGCCTGCCTCTCTGCAGTGCTCCGTGTCCTGTGACTCCGGCGTCAGAAAGAGAGAGCTGCGCTGTGGGGAGAGGGATTTACACGGGGGCTACGCCGAGTTCCCGGTAAGGAGGTGCAGGAACCTCCCAAAACCCACTGCGGAGCTTCAGCAGACATGCAGCAGAGGACCGTGCCCAGAGCCTCGACCCATAGTCCCGGGAAGGACATCCAGTGCTGTGGTCTTGGGCTGGTATTCTTCTCCTTGGCAGCAGGTGTGTATGTCTGCCCCGCTGGTTTTACCAGGCGTCTGCCCCGCTGGTTTTACCAGGCGTCTGCCCCGCTGGTTTTACCAGGCGTCTGCCCCGCTGGTTTTACCAGGCGTCTGCCCCGCTGGTTTTACCAGGCGTCTGCCCCGCTGGTTTTACCAGGCGTGGATCTGAATGTAGTGCCACAGCTCTGTTTTTCCCCTCCCTCTGAGCCTCTCTCCCAAACTCTTTCTCTCTTGCCAAGCTCACAGAAGGTGGTTTTAATGTATGTACAATATGTAGTGTGTATCCAAGGCAACCTGTTACAGTCTGACATCTGACTTTCCCCTTGATCAGGGAGCCTGTGATGCCTGGGTTTGCATCAAGGCCCTCTCTTCTCTCTCTAGACATCGTTTGGTAAAGGAGATGGTGTCAGCATTCTTAATGTATTCTATGTAACGTCTTTAACACCCCCACCCCTCTGCCTCTCTCTCTCCCTCTGCTTGTCTCTCTCCTTCTGTCTCTTAGTGTTCCGTGTCCTGTGGGGGAGGAGTACAGTCCCGTTCTATCCAGTGTCTGAGGCAGGGACGTCCTTCCACTGGATGCCTGGCCCACCAGAGACCCATCAGCTCCCGGGCCTGCAACACACACTTCTGTCCTGCTCCTCCTCTTTTTCCCGCTCCTCCTGCTCCTCCGGCACCTCCCGCTCATGTTCCTGCTACGACACACAAAGGTGAACTAGTTCAACAAACTTGTGAAAACAATTTATAAGTTCTGGCAGAAATGTTTGTTTCCTTCACATGTATTAATACTATTCCTGGTATTTTTTCACCATCAGATGAGCAGTCTTGTGTCGACTTCTTCAGCTGGTGTCACCTGGTACCACAACATGGCGTGTGCAACCACAAGTTCTACGGACAGCAGTGCTGCAAGTCCTGCAATGGCAAAAAGCAGTAAATGTAGAGGATTCATTCTCCCATGAGCCTCTGGCTGCACCTTTCAGAGGAGAATTGCATTAATGCGTCACAACTCCACAGGATACTGTGGTTCAAAGTATATATTGGGCCATTATGCGCAAAAGAACTGAGGCACAGTCTTTTTTTTCCTGGAGTACTTGACTAACAGTGATTAGCTGAATGAAAGAGAATGATCTCCATGTTTCTGGATAAATTGTTCTGAAGACAGTGGGTAAAGACATTGATGCTCATTTGCCAAAGCAGCATTGTCCTATAACTGGAAAAACTGTAATTAGTCATATGCAGGATGTTCTTGGTGTAAATATGCGTGTTCTATATCCTGATATTGTCAACACCTAATTTCAAGCCATCAACCGAGCTTGAAGGTTATCTGTATTTTAGCACACTTACGTTGTGTATATTCAAAGGAACCTGGTTTCAGCTGACTTAAGTTATTATGGCTCACATGTTGTTTCTCATTAGTCACGTGTACTATGGGCTGTCTACATGAAGTCGTATGCATATCACAAGCTTGGCAGATTAAATACCTATACTGAACATTATCCATTTAAAACGTTACGCTTTGATGTTGATCACACCTCCCATATGCACTTATCTGTCCCGGTCCCTCCTGGCGTGGTTCATAATCGGTGCTGTATTGTGTAACGAGATACCTGTGTCAATCTTTCAATGTTCATGTGGATAGACGCCTATTTGTGTCACGCCTATATTGTAAAGTTTGTGTCATTGTAGCATGTGCTGCAAGTGTCTTGTGAAAATGTTGGTGCAATCTTGACAGCTGCCAGAACCCCATATGTACTTTCCCATCTGTCATAACGATAAGGAAATACCCTCAGTCTTCGGGGCCGCAGCACTGAACCTAGGTTCCCCTCGCACGGGAATATATACGATAGGCCTACCGTGCCAAATCATTAACTCGTGCCGAGTATAGCAACAGAGGATCCCCCAGACTTCCACTGCTCATTAATAAAAAATACATGTCTGCAGGCTGGAGAAGGGGGCGGAAGATGCTTTATTCCCTCCCGTCTGGGCAGGTGGGATACGTGGAGGGATGAGGCTGGTGAATGTCGGCGGCACTGTTTGGAGAGCGGGGGTTGGGTGGGGGGTTAGGGTTGAGGTTGTCGAACGGCTCTCGGCGTACTTTTTCAGGATGCTAATTAGCCACAGCGCCTGGAGTTGTGGGACCAGACAGAGCAGAGCAACAAAGGCCTCTGAAGAGGGCTGGCTGCATACTTCAGTCTGTTTACTCTGCCCCCTGCTCTCCCCATCCAGCCCAGCTCAGTTTGGTTTGTTTGAGAAAATGTCAGCACACCACACCCCTCCCCTCTCGTGACTCCCATGTTTAGCATCAGTCAGTGCTATGAAATAGTTCTCCGCCGCATTCCGGTAATTTCCATTTGCACTAGTGGCCCACAGAGGGCGAAGGGGCAGTCGCACCGTCGGCCAGGTCCCGGATTTTGTTCCTCCGCGGCACGGAGAGAAACCGTAAGAACACCACTGAAATATAGGGTGTGTGTTCCCGCTCATGTGTTCCCGCTCACCGCTCCCGAGTGAGGGACGGTCTGTACAGACGTCTGGTTTGGTTGCACCGGTTTGGTCAGGGCACTCAGGAACGTGGTGTTTTTCATCCAGCCTGCCCTTCGTGAGTGGCTAGGACTGGGGAGAGGGAGAGAGGGATGGAGGGGGCAGAGAGATGTAAGGGGTGGCAAGGCAGGTCTGTCACTGGCCTGGGCTGCTAACGGTTAGCGCTGTCATTTTCATGGGTGTCTCCCATGCCTTCTAATACCACAGCTTCCTCCTCTGGCTCTGCCAAGCTCTTGATAGCACCTCGGCAGCCCACACTCACAAAGAGTCGATACGGTGTCCCGGTTTTTTCGTCTGTTCTATTTGCGTGGTCATTTGAGGGTTTTGTTTCTGTTATTTCGGTTGCAGACTTGGCGGACCGGATTGCGCCAAGAATGGTACCACGTAATATACTGTAAAACCACACAAATAGTTTCTGTTCCCCCGTGACCAAGGTTTGAATTATCGGTATGAAATATCCACCTTTTATCGTGTTCTCCAACCTGGAATCATAATAGTTTGTTACTGTTGTTACATGTTCTGTACATGTTTTCTTTGTTGTATTGTATTTTTACCCTTCTAAAAGACAGAAAAAAAGTGTAATTTATTACCATTTCAATGGATCTGAGATACAGAACACTTGGTTGGGAGGTGGAGCTGCTTTTTAATATAGCAAAGGATCAGTGTAATATTTAATACTCTTTCTCAAAAGTTTTACAATAAAACTATGCCAAGATTTATTCTCCTAGTTCTCATATGCTGCTAATACTCTTGTGCCACTTTCAGCGGGAGGGATGATTGAGTTTTAATCAACACGTCCCTCTCAATTGAACATGAATCATGAAGGCAGTGAATCCCACATCATTTCCACTGCACACTTACTACTCCACTGAGAGGCAGGCATGACGGAATGAATCGTAAACACCTAGCAGATCAGTTCAGCCATTTTGTAGATTTACAGTGGTAGTGGGAGGTGGTTGTTGAGCTGTATCTGTATTCTTCCCACCCTTCTTGGGAGGATTTATACCTTGTCGTGGTTCTCTGCATAATAGCTTTTGATTATTTTTTTATCGATATTGGAACATCCTCTATAGTCACCTGCCCCTTCTGCCATCTTTCCCAAAACACTCACAACGACTCTCGCATGCAGACCTCTGACAGCGTTATTGTTTCAACTCATTATGTACTCAAGTGAAATAGACTGTTGAGATGATAAACACCAAAACACATGGTATCCAAATATGCTCTGTCGCCAACCAAATGGGATTGTTAAAGTTTTGTGTTTTGGTTTGAAAATGAACAAACACAGCAATTACAATCCTTTTACAGTGAATATTGAGCACGCAATGAATTGGCGTTTCTTCATGCAGCAAAGCACAAAGCAAATTGCCATCTGACAAAGTCTAGGAAAGTGGTAACTTGTTCATGACACCAACACTCCACTGACCAGCCCCACTGACCTCTGAACTCCCCATGCGTTGAAGAGCTCCTTACTTCTGACAGTCCCTTTAATCACTTTTTAACAGAGCTCTGTCCGTAAGTGTCTCCTTTTCTGTGTGAGTGATCTCTCCATTTCTCCCAGTACTCAGGCTAAGGGCAGACTTCAATGGAAGTGAGAAATGTCATATTTCAATGCCACCTCTCCTATCACCTCTACAATGTCAGACAGAGTTCACTGAGCACATACTTGTGTGTGTGTGTGTGTGTGTGTTATCTTTAACACACACACACACGCGCAGGTGCGCACACCCACGCATGCACACACACTCACGCGCAAGCACACACACCCACGCATGCACACACTCGCGCACAAGCACACACACACACGCCTCTTTCATACACACATTCTCAGACAGTGTGCGTGGAGTCTGTCTGATATTCACAGTGGGGTTATTTCAGGAGGATTAGGGCGTCAGATAGGTTTAGATCTGTGTGATTGTGCAGGAGCCCAGGCACAAGCCTCATTTGTTGCTGTCAGGTAGAGTTGCCCTTTTCTCTGTAATGTAAAGATGGCAGGTTCCATCGCCCCATTTGTCACCGGCGAAGATCTCTCAGATTATCATTTCAAAGGAGCTGACAGCTTCTCACCCTGCCTTTATGCCGCCATCACACTCGCTGATTTAGAAGCCAGCCCAGGCCCCCCCCCCACTCCCCCGGCCTCCCACATTCACCCTCCGCCGTAGCCTGGAACCCAAGCCCTGAGTCCTTCCTCTAAAACACTCGCAACTTTGTAGAGTTTGACTTGCAGCATTAACCCCCCTGTCTGAGACACTACCCGGAGGGAGATTTGTGGAACGCCACCCACGCTTTTCTGCTCTTTTAGGGGATCCGGCGGCATTAGAGCAACTCGCGGCGCTGAGCACCCAGCGAGACGGGGCTACGAGGGAGCAGCGGAACCGTGGAAGTCAGTCAGCAACGACGGACAGACAAGGATTCAGGAGGGTTTTTGTCCAGGCAGAGTGTGGGTCTCAATGACTCAAGCCTGTCATAGTGGGACTACGTTCATTTGTTTTGTCTTAATGTGACTTGGTTTTACATTATTGGCTCAGTTCATATAAATGTGTGCCATATCCAGGTTCAAAGCAGTCATTAAAATAATCTATATTTCGTAGGAATGTCTTTGGGACCTACTATGACACGGACATAAAATGCTTGTAGATGTGTTATAATTGTATTATGGGCATGAAATTGATGGGAATCGTCACCTAAAAGATAACTAGCATAATTATATGACAACGTTGAAGCATTGTTTGTTGAAACTGTAAGGATACAGGAATACAAGAGTCTTAATAGGTAATACAGTATGGATCACCACGTTAAAGGAAAAGATAAACAGCAATTTACCAATCCTTTGCCTGTTGTATATTCTCAAACTCAAGGCAGATTGTGCAGTAATGTGTGGTAAAGAGTGATTATGCAGTAGCATTTCCTTGCAGCAAAAACACAACTCGAAAAAGGGATGGGGTTTAATTAACTAGACGTATAGTGAAAATCTCATAAGATCATTTATATTTGATGCTTAACAGACACTTCACAAAGGCAAAATGTGTCTAAGCCTCTTTGTCCCCCAGCTGTGCTCAGTATTCTAAAAAAAATTCTCTGCTCTAAGTAATCCTTGAATTTCTTATGGAGAATTTACAGCCAAATTCCTCTGCAATCCTATTCAAGCTCATCGATTAAAACTGTTATTTATTGTATTTTGTCCTTTGGGGTATGAATATTATTGATCTGTGTGTTTGTGGCGGCCCTTTCTCATCTATCTTCCTTTGAGCGACTCGTTCTCATCATTTTCCCCTTGAAATGTTAGAATTGATTACAATTCACATCCCCGTAGACACCAGCTGCAGCCACCGAGCCGAGCACACTCTGACCTTGAGCAGAGGAAACAGCAGCGAAGTAATGGCAAAGGATTCGTCCCTGTCTCTCTCCCTCTCGCTCTCACCCACTCTCCATCGTCATCCTCTCCCTTTTCTGTCTTTCACTCCCTCTACATTCGTTCTTTGTCCTTCCTTTCTTCTTCTCGTCCTCTCCCTTTATACTTCCCTTCTCCTTTTTCCGTTCCCTGGCTTTGGCTTCGCCGTCTTGCTTCAAGGCCACGCTACAGAATTCCATGACTGTTAAATTGTCTTAATGTATCGCCTTAAAGACCGCGGGCAATCAAAAGACCTGTCTTTTGACACTTTTGAATTAATCAATGTAGTGCTGTGAGCGGCTCCATTTCTGCCGGGGTATTTCCAAGCCCTGATGTGTACCCAGCCTGAAAGACGGCGGCCGTCCCTCTCCCAGGAGACGCATTACTTTGGAGGACATCAATGTGTTTTACATAGTAATACAAACACCGGGGTCACCTACGGCACTGCCAGCCATGTGTCATTTTGTAGGCACATGCAGGTCAGAGACGGCATTTGTGATTAAGCACGGGATACATTATTCATCTCGTCGAATGTGACTGCACGGTATGCTACGTTTCATCGGTTGGAACGCAGCAGATCAGCGCAGACAATGACATTTGACTAGGCTGTGGTGGAGGCACTCCTGGACTCGTCGTAGGTTATATAATGTGTCAGATGATTTTTTTCTATCCACCAGAGGGCAATGCTCACCAATGAAACCCATTGTATACGGTCCGGTAACTCTTCATTTCAGTGTGCTATTTCCTTCACCAGGGGTGACCTGTATTGTCGGAACAAACGATGAATAAGTAAACCTTAGACAAGCTATACATATTTTAGTGACAAATCACAGTTTCATTTATTTATTACATTCATTAAATTAGCCGATAAAATGTTTAACCAAAGGCATTATATTGCTGAAATTGTATCTACATTTGTAATGTTCACCGGCTATCTAGTATTGGATAATATCATCATATTTAAAAGTCTGAGATGGGTCCAAATATTTTGTGCCATACATGGTCAGTTTAATACATCATGCATTTCATTTGACACTTTATGACTTCATACTCAGATGAGATAGTACAGAGTTCATGTGAAATACATGTCGTTTTTGTTATGCTTAATAACCTGCACGTCCTAATTAACATCCCACCTTATTTCAAGGTCTGACCTACTTCTGATAGCACTTCTGTCTGCATGCAATGTTATTGCAGCATTCCATTGATATGTGTTCCTAAAACATTTTGGTTAGAAGCAATAAGAGTAGGAGCATTCCATGTCCCTTGTGTTTCTCCTGATGAATAAAGGAAAAGTCGGCTTCTTTTTGGTGTGCCAGTGATCTAATAGGTAAATGGAGCACTACCCTGCTCGCTGAGGGCAAAACTGTATTCCAAATAATCAAGGGAAAACATTAGCACACAAGAAAAGAATCGCACAAGGTTGAAACTATTACAGTTTTTGCAAACAAAGCAACAAAGTGTTGTTTCGCTGGGCCAAGGTGCTCTCTCGCATCATCACAAAAAAGGAGGGAATTTGTATGTAATTGGCCAAGGTTAAGAACCTCAATAAATCAAAGCGAGCCAAAGCTTCAAACAAAGACAAGCATGGAAAATGACTTGGTCTACTAATGAAACATTGTTTCAGATAACCAGCAGGCAACACTGCTTACTCAACCGTATTTGAACGGACCCTGCGATGTTCAACTTCATGATCATATCTTTAAGGCTAATACATTGCGCCACTGATGAAGTTTTCTCATTATTTTTCACATTTCAACATGTCTTTAGCCTGCATCCTTCAGAACCGCTGCACCCTTCCATTGGAAAACAATGACTTCTGAGAAGACATTCTGCTAAGTATAGAACAAAATGAAACCTTGATGTGGTGGCTCAGGCAGCATCCAAACTAAACCCTAAATCATTGACAGGGATGCTTTACAACACTCGGAACAGAGCAGGAGCTATTTTTATGGGCATCTTGTCTGTTTCTGAAGATCCCTCATGCAGACGTGTGATAGACAGGTATAACTCAAGACAACTCCTTAAGACAACAGCAAGCTACCACCTGGATCTCTGCGGCTTCAGAGCTGTCAGATTTGTCACTGAAATAGGGGAAGTGCGAGACGGCGTCAGCGACGGCGTCCTGCAGCAGGCACGGCTCACAGTCGATTCTTTCACTCTCCGCCTCTGGTAAAGTGAAAATGAAAGGAACACGGCATCGGAGCGACGTTATTCGCAGTCGATATTACACACGAAACAACTGTCACCCAAAACGAAGATAACAATTCTGATGGGGCCCCGCGTCTTAACTTAGCCCCCTTGGCTCGGTGTAACGCGAAGCAAATAAACCATACACCCCTCCTCTAATAACCCCTGAATAAACAAATCACATTTACAAATGGATCCCCTTATTAGACGTAGCATCCACAGAGCCTCCAGCTCCCGGTGGCCCGCCATTTCACAGGAGCCGACTGAACAGCTGTCAACAACAGTAACAATTACAATAGATATCAGCCCAAATTAAGCCAATCAATCAAACCCACCTGCTCCCCTCGTTCTTAGAACAACAAAGAATAAACAATCATTAACATTCTCGCAAGCCAATAAGCGCGGTTCATTTTAGGGTGGCTCGGATTTTCCTATATGAGACCTTGGGGGAGGGGGGGTGGCAGTGGGCAGGCATGTCTGACTGGGCTGCGTGGTGCTCAGCTATCCGCTGTAATCTTCCTTCTCAGCAGTCCACTAACCCTGGAGGAGCCAACGATACCTTGACTCTCCCCCAGCGATGGCCTCAATTAGGGAAGAATTAAAGTCCCATTCCCTGGATGGGACTCACAGGGGACGGCAAGGCTTAATTACACAAGTTCTCCGCATGCTGTCGGGAAGTGATTGCGAGGCAAGGACCCAAAAAGAGCTATTTAGAGGCGAGTTTGAAATCAGCAGGAGATACCGATTAGTTATTCATTCAACTCGCTGGTAAAGAACCTGATGAGTTACTTTCATTGTGTCAATAGCTTGCTGCTGCCTTAGAGAAACGAGAGAAAAGGCAAAATGCGGTAAAAGTGACGCATCTTTAGTATGAGGAGCCCGCAGTGAGAACGCCACTGTCGTCTGTGGCATCTTTATATCGGAATGGAGAATAGCAAACTCTCATTTCGCAGTACAATTTATGTGTAATCGCCGAGGATATATCGCTCTGCTATATATTCATATGGCAAACCATAACCGAAAGTAACACCTTAGTTAGGCAGGGACAAAATAGAGACCATTTTCCTATCAGAGTTCTAACAGACATTATAAGGGGGCGGCATGTTAATGCTTCTGTTCTTTCTCTCCGTGGAACAAAGAGCAAAGCGCCACTGAGCTTTTTATGAAGTCCAAAGAGCCACTTGTGTTCTGGGAGATGGAAGTGCTTGCTATTCTGGCAGCATCCTTGATCACTGAATACCCAAGAGCGTTGGTGGTCACAGCACCCTTCCCCATATGTTATTTATGCCTTCTCCTCCAGAAGGTCAGTCTGGAACACTAAGAGGCACAAGCGGTGAGAGAGGGCAGATACTAGGGGACGGGGGAATGTTGATTTAGACCGTTCCCGATCGCAAGGGGACAATTCTCATTCATAGCCGACCCCTGCGATGCCGCAGCTTCGCGATTTATGGCTGGGCTTTAATTCACGCCAAAGACATCTAGCCAGGGATGGGTCCCAGGCGGCGCCGCGCACCCGATGGGAACATGTGTCGTACACGCAGACGTTTCCTCGGCTTCATGTGTACACTCCGCTGACCCGTTCGAGTGAAACGAAAGCGGGAGAAAAAGGCCCCGCGTGGTTATGCACACGTAAGCATGGCAGTATATCAAAGGCAGACTGGACTAGTTCAGGTCTTAATAGTTGAATTGATGGGACCGAAGCAGAATTGATGGTATTAACTCGTTAAACGCCATTTCCATTAACCGCCTGCTCAGTTGGGGCTTCCTGACACCTAAATCAGTCAACAATAGCAGGACTGATAGAGACTACAGTAGCTCAGACAGTGACACTTCATCTCAGTGGTAGGGAGAGACGGGATTCTGCTTTCAGCCAAAGCTGACAAATTATCTCACGCCCGTTAATGTGTCGCTTCGGAACAGTCGTTGCAGGTAGAGTCGTGCCACCTCCTGAGTTTGGGCTTTCCGTTTTCTGCGCACGTTTGACACCTTCTTCCCCTCTCCGGGCAGCGCCGCGGCCCGCCGTAAAACCATTCCCGTCGAGGACCCATCAGCCGGTTGGCATTTGATCGATGCGGAGGTCCCTTTGTGCTGGCAACCCATAGAGAAAACACATTGTTATCAGCTGCTGAGGATCAGCTGCAGATAGTGGTGTCTGAGAGAGAGAGCTGGTGGGAGGCTTCAGTGATGGGAGGTGGGGGGGGGGTGTCTGTGGAGGTCAACACCTTGATACAAGCCTTTACAGCTGTCAGAGGGGCCTCAGGGAGATAGTGGGAGGGAGATCGCAAGCAGAAGAAAGGAAGATCCGCGAAAAAAAAAACGGGCCTCTACGTGACAGGACAGAGCCGCAGGATAAAGGATCGTCGAAAGCGCGCCCTACTCCTGCCCATTCGATCGTCAAAAGCGCGCCCTACTTTTGTTCTCGATCGTTGAAAGCGCACCTTACTCCTGCCCTCGATCGTCGAAAGCACGCCCCACTCCTGCCCTACTGTACAAGTATTACTACTTTATGACATGGAACAAACCTCTCAACACCCAAGACTACATTCTAGTCCAAATGGACTCAGCATTTCCAACAGCCCAGGCACTGGCTTACTGACATACTGATATTCCGTAGGCCAGGCATGGATTCATTCAAAACACAAAACACCAAAAAACCATTCTGTTAGCAGACACGGTATGCCTACGCGATGATGGTGTTTGGTGAAGTGAACACTGAAATGCTATTAGGATATTTCACTGACCAGTAGAAATAAGTGTCTATGCAATTCTCTATGTGACATATGTTGTAAAATAGTTTCCAAATGGACCCACACCACCACTCTGTTTTTGGGCCCAGCTGTATCTGAAACAAGTTTGTAACAATTATTTGATTTGAACATTTTGAAATTGACTCTTGTAGCCAACCCAAAGGTATAGAATATATATTTATACCATGTCAAGTGGAGTAATGTCACATTTCTACCAGGATGAGACATGCTTTGATGTCATTGTAATGCATCATACGAGTATTGGAAAATTCATGAAAGATCATCAGGCAATTACTGTGGAGGCCTATTTCATTTCTCTTAGATGAGAATTTTGCAATTGCATTTATTGATTTTCCTCAGACTTTCTGTGTGGTTTTGTCACAGTACCTTCTAATAAGTCCCATGCGGCTTGTGAATGGTGTTGAGGGGCTCATAAGGAAGATATACTGTGTTGCTGAGAGTGTCACGTTTTTGGTATGGAGTCATTGTTGCTAAAAGCCCAGCCCAATTCAATGCAAGATTATAATTAATGGGAAGAAAACAAATTTAACATGCCACAGTGGCTTTTGAAACCGTTGCAGTCACAGGAGCTCAGGAGCGTCCGCATGGTCCTAATGCCTCCCCTTCCCCCGTCTCCCAAATAAAAAAAACAGCCCAATCTGATTGGGTGGGCCAGGTTTCCAAGTGGGTGGGCCCAATCTGATTGGGTGGGCCAGGTTTCCAAGTGGGTGGGCACAGGTCTAGCCAGGCCCGTCCGTGCCTGCTGGGTTGAATACTGGGAATAGGAAAATGATACATATCTCCATATGCGATTCACACCCTGTGTGCTTTGGCTTGAGGGGGGGACGTTATTGAAAAACCAGTAAACCCTGACCGAGTTTAAACCACATTGCATGCCGGGAATAGGAAAATAATACACAACTAATACACAAAACCCACTGTTGTACACTTTTTAGGTAGCTCAGGAAGATGTCAGGGATGGTGGTCATGATTTTAAACCCTCACCAATACACACCGCCTGCCCAACTGACCCCCCTGGATACAGACAAGACCAGCCATGTCATTTATTAATGTTTAACGTTGGACAAAGAAGACTCAGCAATCTTTCACCTCAGACTGATAAGACTGAGGCATCCAGTAATCTGGCCAAGATGAGAAATTCCTGCCCTCATTCTGGCATCTAGTCAAGACACTGTCGTCATTTATCATCAGTCCTAAATGAGGGTGGGAAATCTGATGGATCAAACCCACCCGGGCGCAATGACTGTTTCAAAAATGTTGTTGACAACTTCGTCAACGTTTCTCTTTGTTCCAATTTCGTAGAGGTTCGTGTAGTTGCGCATATTCAATGTAGAACCCTACTTCATGTAAAACAAACAAAAGCAACTTCAAAATGAAAACAATATAATTCGTTGAAGGACTCAATTCCGTGGAGAATGAACAACACAAGAACGGGGAAGAAGGAAAAGAAGCCTAATTCCGACGGGTGCGTGACAAACAGAATAATGACACGATGAGCAGAGTGCTTCATTTGATGTGTATTACTCATGTGTCAAAGAAAACAGAAGCATAACAAAAAGCTGCCAGATAAGCTGTATTGTTCCACATTAAAACACATGAAACACACACACAGATATGCATACTCCCTACAGCTTTAGCTGTTGAAAGAGCTGTGTTTTCTTCCCCAAACATTTGACAGGACAGGCATCAATTTGCACAGCTTGAGGAGAAAAACAAGAGAGATTGGTGCCTTTATTTATTGCGGAGTGAGGAAAAACAGGGAAACTAATGTCGCCCTTGCTCTCGGCAGCATGGGCTGAATCTGCATGAAGGAGATTGGGCGGAGGATGGAGGCGGCGGCAAGGGCGGAGGGTGGAGACGGGGGCCGAAGGGGAGAGGGATGAAGGAGCGTTTGACGTGTCGACCGGGCCAGGCCACCGGGTGTCACCGCTGTTGAGGAGGCTCTAATTGGAGAGGTTCGCTTTGCATCATGCCGTCCTCCCCAGACGCGCCGTCGCGTCTCGGTAAGCACTCTTCCAGCCACGCCCGTACGCACAAGCAGAAAGCAATCTCGGAAAGCCCTTGACTTAAACACCGTCAGTGGGGAAGATTGAAAAAAAGGCTCCCCCCCTCACTTGCACTCTCTTCTCCTCGCTCGGCGTAGAGGGGGGGCCTCGAGTGGAAGCCGTTCAGCGGGGTGGCCGGGCTCATCAGGAGATAGCGACGGCGCTGTAAGAAGCGCCGTGTGAGGTGGTTGACTATTGGTGCAAGCCCCCCCCCCGGGGGGCTGTGGGACCTTTCGCCTCTCCTGACATTTCCAGATGCACTGACCACCCCCCCACCCTCATGTAACGCCCCCCAATAGCCACCCAGTGTAGAGTAAAAATAGGCCAATAATAAAAGGCGTGTAGAATGGAGAGCATTGCCAGGAGGACTGCGGGATTATCTGGCTAAACAGCTGTGGGTGCTCATAATCAATGTGGCCTGGTGCACTTTGTGAAATGTTAATGGCCCCGGCTGGCTGCGCGAAGCAGGGGACTGGAAGTGACTGACGCTGGGAGATTGACAGGGTTTATCACCTACCGGGGAGTAGCGATCAGCCACTTGTCCACCGTGTGACACGGCCTGTCACACCGCCGTTTGTCACAGCGCCAGCACCGCCCACAGAGGAGGAAGGAGGCCACCCTCCTGTCACCTTGTTGTTTCCAGGAAGGGAAGGGAGTCCCTGGGTCGTGATGGAACGAGAACAGTGTTGTAGGGACGTGTGGTTAAACTAAAAGAGAAGAAGGAGACTGTATTGACGTGTGCTTTAACCAAGAGAGATGAGCCTCCTGCTTATTGACTATGCTACTTACTGAGTTATTGGGATTCCTAACCTTTGGAGCAGAGAGATTGGAGGTTCAAACACACACGCACACAGATTCTCACACACAGGCACGCGCGCACGCGCATCTGATATCTTCTAGGGCCACAACAGTCTTGCTCTCTCTTCATGTATCTATATTTATCCACATCTAATTCGTGTTTCCAGCTGGAAAACCCTGTTCTATGATGTATCTCCAATCCTCCCGTCAGTGATCACAGCTTTCTTCCCTGCAGAGACCTTGGGCTGAATCTAACAAGGATCCCCAAGTCAACATATTTGTGACGGCAAATTTGATTTCTAATTTGAGAAAGCCGCCACAGTGCGTCTCAAGTGTTAAGCTATGACATATCACAGCAGCCCAACTATACCCAAAGCACAGATGAAACACACCCACTATGCCCCCCCCCCACGCACAGTTTTTTCCCCTTTCCTTCCTTTATTCCTCGACACTCTGACCGAGCCACAGACCTTTCGAATCTGTCTGTTCTCCACTTCCTCAGTTAGACTGACCTTTCCCCCACACCTCATCCACCTGCACAGACGGCAACAGCTGAGTCTCTGAGGCCAGGGCAGGATGCTACGTGTTAGCGGTGTTGAGGGGTGTGGATCCATCTCAGACACAGGAAGCCTGTGCGTTTTCCTGTTTCCAGAGACAGTCTCTAGCTATCAAATTGATAACTCAGCGACATACAACAAATCAAACCTGTAAATAATGAATAACGATGAAACCGGTTTACTCACGAGGGGATTTATGCTAACCGCATTAGGGCCAAGTAGAGGAGTAGAGCATTAGCAATAATGATATTAACAGAAGAGCCTGTGAGATCTGGGATTTCTGCACGGTAAATTCTCGAATCGATATCCTTTTCATTACCTTTCTCGTGTTGACATCGTCTAATTGTGATGCATCTGATATTTTCCAGGAACTGCGGCCAGACGGTCCCGCTACCGTCGCTGCGAGCGCCTTCGCCCCCGGTCCAAACCGCAGGACGAGTCGACGTGAAGGAAGTGCATTGTGCGTCGGCCATTTTGGGAATTGTGTCGCGTTTCACCCCCCTGCCCCCATCCCTTACCGCGCTCGCAGCCTCCCTCGCTCGACCTCTGCCCGTCTGCGGTGGACCATAAGCGTCCATTTGCGGGGCTGTCACACAAATGGTTATTAGACGGCGCCTCTGCCTCTGTCGTCTCATCCCGTAACAATTACAGATAACAAGATGAACAGTGGAAACGAAAAGTCATCTGGGTCCCTTACGCCGAGGGTGAGCGCGTGTATCGCGGCCGGCCGTCTCAGCATTAACCTTGGCTCGTTATTGGGTATTATAATCAACCGGACTAGTGAGGGCCATGCGGTTCGTGGCTTGTGTGGTCGTAGACTGCTTTTTTCTTCTTTTTTTTTAAACATCCGGAGGGCTGTTGGAGATTTTCATTTTCATGCCAATCCACCTCATCGGCTTCTGACGCGCCGTCATGCTATACCGTGTTGGAGGCCTATTTGGGCGAGCTCGATTGTAAATGCTACCTGTCTCTCTTAGCAAGTGTTTTCGCATTGTTAGCCCCAACACAAGCATTATATGCGGCTGAATATATAAATCTGGTATAAAGTGTGTGCAGGCTGATAATACGATTTTGATAGAGAGCATCAGTGTTATGGCTCTTAAAGTCTGATTTACAGACACGCTGCACGAACAGCAGACTGTGAGGGGCTAAAATAGAGAGAGGGAGAGGGAGAGCGAATGAACGAGAAACCGGATAGAGAGACACTAAAAGCTTTTACTCTGTCTCCTCTTTTAGACGTTGCGAAAGGAATCTGATAACCGGTGGATCTTGTTCCGTCCCCTGTTTTAGACTTACAGGAAAAGCCAGCACGTGTTGTTTATCGCCACGCTCCCTTCATTAGAAGTCACACAGATTAGCCTTGACATTCTCACAGATGAGGGGCTAACAAAAGGAGTGCATAATTACCATACTAATGCACATCAAAAGAGTTTAAAATGGTCTTCGCATGTCAGCTTTAAACCTGTACGAGCCCCATCGCTACGGCGGCACCATCCACCTCTAACTCACCGGCACCACACAGAGATGACATCGGTGGAACACCCATGGAGCGCCAGATGTAGATGAGTCCATTAAGCGTGAGGACAAAGAGCATGTACACACAAGAAAGATCAACATTTGATGTAACATCAAACTAACAGCAGCTAATGGATTAGAGCTGCCAGGTTTTCCATTTTGAAGGTGTGCTTATTATTCACTCACAAGGTGGCAGTGTATCACCTCGGTTGCTCTAATGTTGAGCGGTGTGCTATTGTCGTCTTTTCAGAGGTCTTTGTGCATGGATAATAGAGGCGGCTAAAGGATTCCTGAAATCTTCCAGTCTTAAATGATATGGTTTAAATAGTTGTGTTCAGCTGTATTGACTGGTAAGCATGACTTAAGGGCGAATATTGGTTGCCGTCAGGCGAAAGGATGCTTGAGCTGGTCCCTTTCTAGAACAGCAGCCTTAGGCACATGGCCATTTCCCTGTGCTTGTGTATGTGTGTGTGTAGGTGTGTATATGCATATGTGGAATGTGCATATATTGTCTATTGTTTGTTACTTTGCATTGATAATTGCAGCTTGCGCCTTTGTGAGAAAAATGAAATTGGGACAACTTGGAGCAAATCCCTAGCTGCACGTTCCACAGCAGCTAGCAAGCAGAAAAAAAATATTCAAAGGCTCAACGCATTTCATAAAAAAAAGACTAATCCTCGGCGCATTTCTCATTTTCCTGGATAAGTGGGCATTAAAACCCTTTAGTCAAATTAGTCTATTATTTAGGTCTCTTAAAGATATGCCTGGCCTTTGAACACGTTATTTGGCTTTGCTGTGTGTGCATGATTCATATTGTTGTCGTCTGATTTTGATATAATGAGGTGCTGTGCACACGGATATACATCAAGCATGGGAATAAGACATTCTCCGGGGAGAGATCAAATACAAGTGTCTTGGAGAGTCACCAGCTTCACAGTGGCTAAATGGGGTCTAGCCGTGCTCTGTGAAAATAATCACAAAACCCCTCATAATGAATCTTCTACTTTGTGTGCCAGTTCTCAAACAGCTAATAAACAGCTTTTCAGAATTAAAGCAAAACCCTCTCACCAGCGGGTGCTGAGAGATTAGAGATAAACAGCGACAAACGCAGAGCAGGTAAGATGGAACGAGCTCAGGCATCAAAGTTAAGGTAGAGATTCATCATGGGATGTGAGAAGATCTATTCCTACATGTTGTATCTGGCTCCAGATGTTTGGCTTCTAGTCTGTTTTAATGAGCGTCTGAGCAGCGGCTCCCACTCAACTCCGTCTAAAGAGCACATCACCTCGGCTCCGGTCAGGTGCGATCAATCTGTAACCGGGCCACTCACAGGCATAAAATATCGACCTTCCCTGTCACATTTTCCAGATGGATGCAGGGTGTTTTTTTGGGGGGGTTCCCTAAATATGTGAACCGATAGGCCATAGACTTGAGAATGTTTTGTATTGATAAAACAGGACCCCCCCCCCAAAAGGACAGTGATTACATGGCCCTTATTCCCAAAGCAGTCAAACACAGGGCTTGAGCTCAAATCAACACATTTTTGTTTTCTATGTATGTAGACTATCAACCAAACTCACAATGGCAGGTAATTTTTGCCTTAAACCTTTTAACCCATGTCATCCTCTTCAGTCGGCAGTGCATGAACTAGCGTAGCTCGACTCATGTGTGAATGCAAATAATGTCTGAAGCATTCGCTTCCTGGCTTTAGGCCAGCAGATGTCAGTCGTTAAGCGAGCTTATTACTTTTCTTCTGCAACTTTGGTAGCCCAGCCAGTTAGTGCAGAACCCAGCTATAGTGCAATAGTTGTTAAATGTTACCCAATATTTCATCAATTTAAGGGTGAGAAGGATGCCTACATTCTAGTTAATAGCATGTCTTTAGATTGTACTTTATGTAGTTAATGCAGAATTCTCGTTTTTTAAGTTGATGTTGCTGTTATTTGATGTTTTTTTAATCATCTAATTTCAATGCCAAACTCGAGTGAAGAATTCTTTAAGTCACTCAGCAAATGGAAACACTTGAAAAACCATTTGCTAAACAACCCTGACACTTGAACTGAACTCGTGTTTTGGTTAGATTAAATGACAAGAAAAGGAACCAGGCAAGACAAGTTTGGCCAGCCCACAATTAAAAGGGATGAATGATGTTTCCCTCCCTGGATTCAAACTGGGGTCTCCCATGAGACAGACTGTGCCACTAAGCTATATGTGTGCAGAGATGTAGGGTCGGTATACATGTAGGGTCGTCATTGTTATACCAATTAGTCAAAACTCCACAGACCTTGAAACTAGTTCCCTACATTAGCAAACATCCACACCAACAACAGGTTTAACAGGGTCGCTACACTAGATTCAAAGATGGCTAGCTAATAGATATAAAGTAATGACTCCAATCACTCCATGGCTGGTTTGGTGCTTTAGAAAACAATGACAACTGAATAGCCAACCACTATGCTATGTGAACTACAAGGAAATTGAAAGCATTGTCTGAATATCAAATTGCATGCTACATTCTACGTACTACAAGCACGTACTTTGCGGATGATGGTGAAGCACATACTATTTTGTATATAGTAAGCAGGTATGCCAGTATTGGGACCAATTTGGACATACTATCTCATCAGAAAACTGCGTCTCCACATTTGATCATTTTGTCACACATTAGACTTACACCCAGTTTAAATATTTAGCTAGACACCATGTATACAATCATTTGTGTCAAACTGACTAATGCTTCTTATTAATTTTACTTCCAGCACAAATAGCATCTATGAACTGTATGGCTTTTGTCAATGGCCATTTTAACAGCTTATTAGCCAATAATAGGCCTACTATTTTCCACTCACTACTTGGAATTGACATAAAAATTTAGCAGTTGTTAGTGAGACTGAAGATCATTTTTTTCACTGCCAAAGCTATTTAATTTCATGGCACAACAATGTTGGTTTTTCTTTCAATTGTGAATGACATTGAGAAAATAACTGCCAATAAAGGTGACAATAGCTGACATTTCATCAAGTGAAAATACGAGAAAATCATGAAAACCCCTCCTTTTTTACTGCACATAGGGTTGTGGTCAATATTACACCAAAAAGCATGCACAAGCTACTTCAAAAATGCGAAATAGTTGTGATTCAACCAAAAACAGTTTTATTTTAGGCTTACAATAACATAGCTACTGAAGGTTGTAACCAGCGAAGTTTTTGTCTCTGTCCTGAGAATGTCCTAATGCATACTTTTTCCATCCATGGCGAGGATCGAACATTGGTCACCTACATGTCAGTCTGTGTCTTTAACCACCATGCTGTTTTACTAGGGGAAGTCAGTCATTCACTTACTCACTCACCCACTCAGTAACAGAGAATTGCTCTTTTTGGCCGGCTCCGCTTACGCAGTCCTGCAAAAGTATAGCATTTTGGCCATGCACCCCAACAGTGGGTTTGCTGTGAAAATGAGCATGTATGAGTAGAAAATAACCCCATACTTAAAGTAAAATATGGTGGTAGATCTTCAATTTTATGGAGCTATATATCTGTCGCTGGTACCTAGGCCTTTACTGTGGTGAAAAGCAACTTTAAAAATGAATAATATCTCAGGGCCATTAAAAACCATGTACAGATCTACAGTACCAGTCAAATGTTCAGACACACCCACTCAAATGAATGGCTAAGAGACCCACTTCCCCAATTGTCAACTTACCCTCTACCTATGCTCAACGTACTCAACACCCAAGCTTACATTTTGCCAAAATTATTTTGGAAGGGGGGACATTGTATTTGAAAACTTTTAATGTTTACCATTTATGAAGGCAGATATATTACCCCGAACAGAAATATGAATGCAACCTGTGGCATTGGTTCCCGTGCTACATGAGCTGAAATAAAAGATACTAATGTTTCCATGGGCAAAAAAGATTTTTCAATATCTTTTTTTTTTTTTTTATGAAATAAGGACAATATAAAATGTGCAGTTATAATAAACAACAAAAAGCACATACTCTAAATATTTTTTGGGGAGGAACTGTTAAGTCTGCATATTGTCCAACGAAACATGTACCAGAGATTAGAATTTGTTTATATTTACAACACGCCGCCTCTAAAGGTATTTTACAGAATTTATGTCCACACAGCCTTACAACCCCAGACCATGTGTAACCACATACCCATAGAATGAGCACAAAGAATGTCCGAACGGTTAGAAACCCTCTCAGGAAATTTACATTTGCAAGTTCATCATAAACTGACAGTTTGGTTTCGTAACTGACTTAAGTTGGTTGAAGGCTAATATCCGATGGCCACTGGTATGCTGGACATTTTGCTCTTCACAGATGAATCTCAGTTTTAACTATAAATCTTTAAACAAAAAAGAAATGTGCACACCCAGTAAAAACTAATGGGCAGGTGTGTGAAGAGAGGAATATGAGTAGAAAAAGGGACATTCTCGCACACTGACTCTGCTTGCAAGTGAATAAACTTAAATGCAACGTTTTGGTCAAAAGACCTTCAGAAAAAGGGAAACTCTCGCACACTGACTGCTTGCAAGTGAATAAAATTGAATGCAAAGTTTTGGTCAAAGCACCTTCAGAAAAAGGGAAACTCTGGCACACTGACTCTGCTTGCATGTGAATAAACTGAAATGCAACGTTCCAGTTAAAAGACCTTATTTCCCTTTCTTTTTCAACTATAAATCTTTCAAATTTTTTGTCTGTTCGTTGGTATACACTATTTTCTTTGATACTGGAACACTGAATAAACAGCTCAAATGACCTCTGTTGTACCAACATTATTCTGACTTGCACCTTTTTGAGAAATTAATGTGATTTATACATACAAAGTTCAGTGTAACTCTCATTCACTCTTTCTTAGTCAGGCCCTTCCTTTGGTTCAGAGGACATGTTGCCTCTTTACAGCAGTAAAACAGAGTCCAGTCCCTTGGATTCTAATGATGCCTGGTTTATTGTAACAGCAGAGCGAGTCCCACCAACTTTATATCAAACTCGGGGACAGCTGAATGGTCAAGGAGAAGAGGCAGGATTAACAATAGCGCAACAAGCATTGACTCGATGCGGAAGAGAAAACACCAGGCTGTCAGGAACACAGGTAAGCCAGTTTGGATCATATGCATCAGCCTATAAGACACCAACTGCTTACCTGGTTGCAAGAAGCTTTACTGATAAAACGGGAAAAAGGAAGAATCCTGACTTAGCTTCTGACTCAGAGACTGCCATTAAATCTGATCTTAAGCTGGAATTAAATCCCATTGTGATGTATTTATGTCTTGTTATTCATATCAGTGTGCATACTGCATTCCTTTCTGTGCTCTGTCTTGTTTCCATCTCTCTCTGCACATTAATTCTATTTTCTGAGTAAGAATTTGCCTTTTAGTAACCATTTTACTATTACTCTATGCTAGTTGTATGTGACAAAAAAATTGTTTTACTTTTATGGATCTGATCAGCCTGTGGGGAATGGGGCACACTCACTGAAAATGTAAATATTATACACAAAATGTGTCCCTAATTATCTTGGAAGACTAAATTTGCTAGATTATATTCAAATGTAAAATGACTGAAATTGCCCATCACCGGACATTTCTTTTTTGAAAGAGCCCCAGAGAAAAGCCCCCGGATATTGTTAGCATAATACATATTAGTTCTAAATTATACAGAATAGCCATAGAAATTTGTGCGGATGTAGTTGAGTTTTGTACTGGAAATTCTGATTAGATCCTTAATTACAAATCCTAACATCCACCAGAACTGTTTTATTTTAGGCTTCCTATTACGTAGCTACATAAGGTTTTAGCTAGACAAAAACGACCCTGTCAACAACCTTCTGTAGCTACTACGGGAAGCCTAAATGAACCTGTTTACTGTAGTGATGGTCAAACGAGGCTTCATTGGCGTTACTATAGCAGCAGGATATAATGCTGGCAGCACATAGATTTTCATTAAGACAATAAAAGCCATCATTGAACTTCTAGTATGTCAAAAAGAAAAGACAAGAACAATATTGGTACGGATATTAAACATAAAATGACATATTAGTTTGACATACTATATTGTTAATTATATCGCCTTATATAGTTCAATGGCTTTTATATTCAAAAAATAAAATCTCAGTTAGCGCTGCTAGCATCCTGCTGCTAGAAGATAGTAATGAAGCCTCGAATGGCCATCACTAGTTTACTGTTATATTGCCATTATTTCTGGTGGATTTTCGAATTATGTCTTAAGATTTCTTCAGGATAGTCAAACACTTCGCAGCACGATCCTCCAGTCTTTTCACTTGACGAAAAAGCATGTTATCATCACCCATATTCATACAGTAGTTGTTGTATCAATGTCTTTTACAAATGGCTGATAAGCTGTTAAAACAGACAGTGGCAAAAGCCATAGAGTTAATTGTTGCTATTTGTGGTGGAGATAAACTTAATAAAAATGTTAATATGTTTAACACAATGTTTAATGGCATCTAGCGACATATTAATGGCTAATAAGCTTTTAAACGGCCAGTAGCAAAAGTCATATAGTTGATTCTAAACTTAATAACAAACATTACTCAGTTGAACACAATGGTTAATGGTGTATAACAAAACATTCAAACTTGACGTGTGATGTTAATGCATGACAAAATAATATAATATAATGTCAAGATGCTGACACCTGGCAAATGTTCAGCTCTGTGAAGTAGTGGTTGATGACAGAGCCTTTCATGTGGGCGACCTGGGTTTGCATCTTGAGAGGACAACCAAGATCAACCCTTTCTATTATGGTCCGGCTGAACTAGGCTAGTTGTAAAGCTATGAAATATATGGTAATGAATGGATATAAAATAACACATCTATTCAGTATGTTGCAGTATGTTCCACTGAGGAAACTTTCTAAATGTTAGTTCCGCAGGGAGGGAGAGATGCATGCCCAGTCACTGCAAAGTCTAAAGAAATGTATGGACAATAAACTTTTGCAGGTTATGCACATAGTATAAAAAGGATAACAGCTTTCTAGTGATACAAAATGCACTTCTCAACTCCAAAAGTCTTGCAAGCTAAGTCATTTTAAAATAAAATGTTTGATCAAAATAATTTTCTCAGCCACATTGTTGAATTCCGAATGTAATAGGGGTCATGGGTAATATAGGTAACAACGCTTAGGTGTAACAAGGCTCACTGAAAACCCTTGACCTTAAATGCATTTTGAATCCATTTAACTACTCTGTAACCAACTAGCAAAAACATAATGTTCAAGCTTTGTCCATGCTTCAGATTTATACCGCATCAGTAAGGCTACATGTCCTGCCCTGTTAAATAACTCATACAGTTGATAATATGCTATTGGGCTAATTTCTAGAGGAGAGAATTACATTTTTGTGAGCACTTATAATTTTTATTTCTTTTGGAATGTTTCATATTTAAAGCTGTGTCACTTCAAATTAGGGTCCCTTTCAAATTGAGTTTGCAATGGTTTTCCTGAATAATTGGAAATGTTTTTATATGGTCCCCAAAATGTTTTCCACATTCATGTCAGCATACCAATTTCATAAAGCCAAAGCTGAAGACTGGATTTCTGAAAGCCAGTAGAGGTTGGAAGCACACACCTTTCAGATATTAAAAAAGGTGGCAAATAATTCAAGCATGGTCTTATTTGCACGTTTCATGGTTAGTTTATAAGAGGTGTAAGTAAGAGCTTTTTGGCCTTCATTTAAAAAAAAGTCACTGGAAAATCATCAAATACCTGACCATTAAAGCAGTTTAATTAAGAGAATACACTTTGGTATTTGCATTAGTCAGTGCATGCAACTTTGTCATAAAGGTTCAATACAGGTGATGTGTTGAAACTGTAATATTTCTGTCAAAGCCTTGACAGATCACCTGGGAAGATGTAACACACTTTCAGTCATTTTCTTGCCAGTGTTATAGCTTAACTAGATGATAGGCCTGTGTAATTTAAGTAGATCCTGAGAGGAAGTGGCAAACCTTAGGCTACTTTGGTGAATTTACAAGACAGACAAGACACAGGCAAGTTACAGATGATTACCAAGCATAGAGTATAAGCAGATGGTTCATTTTGCCTGGCCCCACTGCTTTCTCTTGCGCACTCACCTACTCTTTCTATTCACTAATGATGTGTTGCACCCTTGAAATGACTCAAACTACTTTAGAGTATCTTGTTATAGGCTTTATACAAGACCCAGTTAACTAAAAAAAGACAATCGCTTAGTAGCTGGAGTAGTTTCGTAAACAAAACCTAAATAGCGATCCACAACCTCACTCTCTGTAGTGTTCTGTACACAGTGTCAATCAGACTGTAGTGTTCTGTACACAGTGTTAGATCAGACTGTAGTGTTCTATACATAGTGTTAGATCAGACTGTAGTGTTCTGTACATAGTGTTAGATCAGACTGTATTATTCTGTATATAGTGTTAGATCAGACTGTAGTGTTCTATACATAGTGTTAGATCAGACTGTATTATTCTGTACATAGTGTTAGATCAGACTGTAGTGTTCTGTACATAGTGTTAGATCAGACTGTATTATTCTGTACATAGTGTTAGATCAGACTGTAGTGTTCTGTACATAGTGTTAGATCAGATCATTCTTCTGGTGTACAGTTTCCCAGAATGTATTACATTGTTAATAGGAATTAAAACCATGCTCTTTCCATATACTCAGGAAAATATGCCATGCCTTATATTACATGTAGTTTCCTTTTTATCACTGAATTTACCTGGTGGCATTCATTTCTAGCGCCAGACTATTCAGTCTTTGTTCGGTTGGATGTAGAATGTTCTAGCTCATTCGTTGACAATAGGCATGGATGTGGATTTTGTGTAATTTTTAATTAAAGTAATTACATTAGGCTGTTGTTATAGACATTGCACAAACGTGCTAACAAACAATACAGTTCTTAACAATCTAACTGTTTTGGTTTATAGCAGTGGTTGTTTCGTCTAATCTCAATCGCCCACTGAAGTTGATAGTTTGGCCACCTTTTCACCACTACACCCCCCAGGGCTATCATTCTTTATTCCCTGTAATTCATATCAACCACTTCCCACCATCATTGCAGACATTCAAATTACACTGTCAATATATTCCCTACAAATGAGTTGTGCACATTTGCCACACAGCTAGAGAAATGGGGCAATGACCTCTGCTGTCTGTCAAACTACACACTGGGGTTCTTCTGTCGTTTTAATGTAGTCGGTCCGAATAGTCTAGTCTCATCGCGCTAAAAACAGATACTATATTCCGAGGTATGAATTAAATGTCAGAGTTCATTTCTCACTTGCAATGGGTTCCTGAATATTTTTTAAAACATATTTATCATGCCTATATTAAACCGCCAATATCTCACTCACAAACATGTTGCTATGCACCCTCTTTTACTTTCTTAGATTTTTGTTCTGAATACAAATGGAGACAAATAAGGTTGCCCCAAGCACAATTCAAAACTAGTACAATGACCTTCGCTATCCGAATTCAAAGTTAAACATGCCATATTACATCACACACCAGGATTGTCCAATTATTGTAAACCTATTTTAAGTTGTCCGAACTACAATGGAACTAGCATTGTAAAAACTATAGTAACAACACAGGAGTTGCATGTCTGAACATTCTGTAAAAAATCTGTTGCGTCTGTAGAAGTTATAACTTGCTGTAGATTATTCTCTAAGAGGTGGCAGGTGGCTTAGTAATGAAGAGGGCTTTGCCAGTAAGTTAAAGGTTGCTGGATAAAATCCCCATTCTGACAAGGTGAAAGAGAATCGGTATTGCTTCTCCAGATACATGAAAAAAGTCAGCCTCACTCCCTCGTCTTCGGATCACAGCCGGCGTATACTGTAGCCTTTATACCGATCTGTGCTACTTGCTGCCCTGGCAGTGCTCCATTAGCAGAACTGGACATGGCAATTAATACTGAATGCCACTTGTTTTGTTTATGGAGGAAACAAAACTGGGGCAGTTGAAAATGTATCTGGGAGGGGGTGCCACTTATTGCCTGCCCCTAAATGACATGTCACAATCACTTCATAACAATTTAGCACAAACAATCCAAACCTTAACAATATGTTGGTTATTGGTGACACTATGGCAGAAGCACGTAAGTTCTGTGAAAAAAGACATACATGTTGATATTTGTTGGCAGTGTGCTTCTAACAGCATATAAGACATTCAGCAAAAAATTCTGTTCCAAGAAGCATTCAGTTTGACCAGAAATCAAAGCCTTTGATATGTTTGTTATGTATGCCTTAATTTCCCTTTAATACAGTACATTCTGCAAACTCTTAGCTGTCATGTGACACTACATTTGATGCACTCCTACAGATAGAGCTCCAAATATTAGTGCTCATGGGGCTTTTTACATGGAAATGGCCTCCAGTTAAACTCATTGACCAGTAACTGTGAACTGATTAAAAATGCACAGTAACCTCAGACAAACCTAGATGGCTTGCTCCACTTTTTACTGGAAACCAATGGTGCTTGACGTTTGTGGGGTAAACAAGAGAAAACATTGCAGTCCACATGAATCAACCTCTGAACCACTACAGCACAATAACATCACACGCTGTAAATTTCACTTGAGCAGTCTGTCGCTTGGAATTGCACTGTGCGCTGTTTGTGCTTTGAACATGTTAAACAGCGGCGGCCGTAGGGGAACGCAAATCGTGTATACAGGCCACTCCGGTGTCTGAACAGGCACCACTGCAACCCAATAACAAGAGACATGACAGCCACATGGTCCCTTTGCACTGCTTTAATGTTGAGCAACATGGCTGCAGAGAGGAGGGCCACTCGCCCAGCATCAGCCAAACTAAAATAAACAAGAACAATGTTTCTCTCTTTATTTGCTGCAAAGAACTGAGAAACTGCTATGTAAACATTTTAATATCCATTAGGCAGAATGGTATTTTCATCTGAGAGGGCACAGTAGTTACACAAACAGATACATAAATAACATGATCTTAAGGCCACCCAACGCTGGCTAATTGATTCAGTGTTTGTGTTAATTTGCCACAGTAGGCTACGCATGCAGAAAAAAGAGAACATCTGAATTAAGTATTAGAATTACAGCAGTGTGATCAAAGTGGATGACCTATTTTCTCTTGACTAATTCAATCCCCCCCAAACCACCCTCAGGGGACAACAACTCTGGAAAGAAATGTCCCTCCTGGGAGATACCATGACAAGTAAAAGCCATAAACAATTATCAGTAAAGTTTGACAAAAAATAACACTGGCATAGGTAAAGAAATCTTAACTTTTCCATTGAGGCATTCATCAAACATTAACACAGTAGACGGTTGCCTATGTATAAAGCCTTTGTTTAGAGTATAGTCATGATGAAAAGCCCTGAAATTGATCTGACAACAAGTAAATATTGTATCGAAAAAATAAGTAAGGTGAATACGCCTAAAATATTAATAGCAATATAGCTTGTATATTAGATAATGGCTCAACCCAGACAAACCTCACATAGTGACAAAGACAAAATGTGTGTAACGCAGTGAAATCTGAACACAATGGGCGAGATGGAGCAAATGGAAATATCTCCACATAGATAATACATTATTACCTTTGAATTCAGTCTAATGTGAGTCACACACCACTCACCGGAGACACTCACGGTGTACATTATTGGTCTGAAAGGCACAGTCCATTGATATTCACGTTGTGCCACACAATACCGTTTGCAGCTCTGCATCAAGTGACTCCAACTACCCATTAGATCCATGTTGTAATGCAAGTCTGGTGCACTTTCATAATACCCAGCATTAATAAGAGCCTGTATCACAGGACGTGGGTATGTCCCTGTGGGGGAGGGGGTGGGGGCACGACAGCGGGATTAGGTTCGCCAATTCCGCTTTTATGATCTAGTTCCAACTCCCCGCCTCCACTGAGGCACCTAAATCCCCTTCTTCCACTTGGCAACCATTCTCAAGTATGCAATAATCTCGGTCATTAGACCTGCTACCTTTTGTGAGTATACCAGAAATACCGCAGCCCAAGCTTGCCCAAGCTCAAGGCCCACTGCTGGGGACAGGGTTGCTGTCCTGTATCCCACTTAGTTCCGACTGGAGTGAATAATTGGACACAGACCGGACTGTTTATTGTGTAAAGTTTTTTCGTTAAAATAAACGACCCGTAATACTGTGAAGGCCTAAATGAAAGGTGTTTGCTAAGATTACAATAGCTACAATGTTGTTATTGTAGTCATTCCGTTCATTTCTTGTGATATTCGTCTATGTCAGCCAGCTCTGGTTTGTCACATCTGCTGCTCTCTCCACAGGCTGCCAAAGACCCTCACATCCCTATCCAGATCTCAGACACCCTGGCGATGGACTAAGCTCCCAACCGTCCACATGTTTCCAGACTGACGGCACATTAAAGGGCATGACATATTTCACTTTCCTCCTTCCCTGAGTATTTTATGCACCCAGACCCGACATGATCCTCATCTAAAAAGTATTCTCCATTTTCATCATATCCAACCGCTCCCATGGTATTCAATTTATCATGAGTTGGAAGGACTACCCATATGTGGGACACTAGTGCTATATTGGGGTAAGGGCAAGGCTTTGTATTGAGGTGTTTCTGGAGGCTATATGCCTTTGTCTGAATTTCTCACTGCTTGGGTAGACCAAGGGTAAACATAGCAAGCATACCATCACAACCTCTCAGGCCATCTAATTATGGACTTTGATTATTCCCATTTTGTTTAGTGAGTGCACAACTATTGCCAACAGACGGGCTCCCATAAAGGCAAGTGCCATTGATGGTCTCAGTTTCAGGCCTAATTGAGCCAAATGGGAATGGCCAATGCCAGAGTTCACCCTCCTCTGCTGTTTATACACGTTGATCCAAGAGGGGTGCTTATTATCGCTTCCCAGAACCCACACTTCCAGTGAAACCAGCCACAGACTGGACCTTAAACAAACAACATATAACAAACTGGATACATATTCCATAGTTGAAGATGCAACTGTGATTGTAATTTCTTCTGGGAATGTAGCTTGCTGCACTAGTCCACATCATACTCAAGGCTTTCATTCTAAAAAATGACCAAGACATTTCAAAATGATTTCATGTTTAAAACACCTGCAGTACTTGATTTGTAGGTATGTGATAAGCTCTTAAAGACATGGTTGTTGCTTGGTTAACGTAACAGATCTATACCAGCCATGCAAATACATAATGGCCAGTTAAAGATCTTGTCGGACTAGACTAAATAACATAATTGATTCCAGTGACTGTTAAAACATTCAAGTGATCTTCTGTTTTAACAAAACCTCTGCTTTTTGCTTGATGTCAGAATGTCACCTATGTAGTTTCATTTATGCCTGTAGAATAGCACGTTAAAGAGCTGCGGTAGGACTGTTACCAAACAGTCATACCGCAGAGACCCACTCACTGCAATACAATGACTCCATTGGAAAATGCAAGGATAAATCCAGTGTGATAAATCCATGGCATCAACAAGCATGAGATGACAGCATCTGGCAGTAATTCATTTCTTATATTCAGCTCATTCATTGAGGTGGGATTATCAGACACAATACGTGATGCGGATGGAATATAACACCTCAGTGCTTACACTCTTCTGATGTGATTAAGGCTCTTTAAGCTCTGTGATGACATTGACACATGATCCTCTGTCGGGGCATGTCTATTATATCATTTCTATCTTATAGCTCATAGTCTGGATTAACTATATTTTCGATATTAACATAGATATTAGCATCCCTAATAATGTCTACAGTAAAACAGGTACCTCACTGCATTGCCTTTCAAAAAGCTAAGTAGACAATTATCACAAAAGTTATCTCCATACCAGAGGTGGAAAGCGCTCAATGGACCTGTAGCTATATCCAATCTAATTTGATCTGCTCGATAGGCAATGAGTTTTTAATGCTGAAAACTGTGTACCTGAAGGGCAGGGTCAATATTGATTATGGCAGCATTAAAAATGTAAATAATCGCTGCACTTAGTTAAATGATTGTGGAATGAATAAAGCATTAGAGGCCAGCTGACAGGGTAATAAATGATCTCAGTGGAGGGAAGTGATATATGGCCATGAATTTTTCTCAGTCCTGGGACCCTTTATGAACCTCAGACCATGCCTGAAGCAAGTCACTAAAACATACGACAATACAGATATTTTGAATATCCACAAGATGAATAATGTCTTACACATTTTCAAATGGGATTTTCCTGCTATTACAAATATAACCTGACTCTTTGTTTATATCTTTACTTAGGATCCCCTTTATCTCTAGCTAGTCTTCCTGGGTTTCACAGAAAACACAAAAAGGAAAAAATAAGAGAACAATGATATTGTACATAGATAGAGCCAAACAGTCTACATATTTTAAATGTAGCCTTTGATGATTTGCACCTCTTTGCATTCTGATTAAATTTACATTTGATTGTACACAGTGTCCAAACTTTTTTAGAAACGGGTTGAAAATTAATTCAGTATCATTCCAGAATATTCTAATCCATTCCTTAGAATCTGCAGTCAGTCATGCCAACATTTAGACATTACAAAGTTCAGCTGACAAAAGCAAGACAAGGAAAGTCAATGGAAGCTGTCCAATGCCCTGACATTCTCTGTGAAGGACACCATATTCAATCATTTCATGTAAATAGGAGGGGCCTCTGCTGGTTTATTTCACATCTCCAGACTTGTCTTGTGTGATAGATCAGATCTGACTGTGTGTTTATCATGTCAATGGGATTTCAACCCATCCCTCAATTTGTACTCATTTTATCTAGCTCCACCTCACAAATCCCACTTGCATGAATGAGAAAGCACAGCAATTAATTACAAATCAACTCTCTTGACAAATACATGTTATATTAATGATGAGGCATGCAGCGATAGTAATATGCAGCTTAAGATCCTGTCAGTATAAGATCAGGTTTTTTAAAAACACTAAATATCTAAACACAGATGTAAACAAACTAATGAATAGGCTTTTTAGAAGTTAATTGTGGCTCTAATCAGTCAAAGTCCATCCGTTGGCAGTGCTGAAGACTGCCTCCAGAAGATTTTGTTTTTTAGCATGGCCAGTTCCTACTCCAGGGAGCAATACGAACTTCACTTCGATTAGTTCTAGAAACACTTAACCTCTTACCAATATGAAACACTAAATAACAAGAGGAATATATGTCTGATGCTAGCACTAACTTCTACATTCTCTTACTTGGCTAATTTTTCCAATATCCCTGTTCCAATCCAAGGACACCCTTGTGTAACATTAGATGTGATGAACTTTAGAATAAATGCAAATAGGGTTAGGGAAATCAGCTGTTTAAATTGGAACAATATTAATAAATAGAGGGGGCATGTCATAGTAGGCTTCACCCATGTTGTACTATTTTACTGAAATTATAGTTCTCTTATGCACGGACACTTACAAAGACATGGAATAAACACATGTTTTATTGGTGTGAGAATGGGATTACTCTGAGCATACAGACAACATCAGAATGCAATCGTCAAAGTCGATCAGATTCTCTGAGCTCAGGTGCTAATTTATGCTGCCACAACATTTTACCCGACTTCACTGCCAGGCACTACACAGCCCTCCAAGGACCAATCCTGCTCACTGGTAGGATAAAGGTATTCACTCTACCCTGAGTTTCTCCACAACAGCAAATTGGCTAGTATTACTGTAGTAGTGTTCTTTTTTCAGAGTAACACTTCTGTTGGTAAATTGTGTTAAATTCATTCTGCAAGTGTTTAAATAACCCTGATTGTATTCAAAGAATCACACTGTTGGTGTTACCGTTTTCCTCAATTGCTAAAACACAATTTCTGAAACATTGCTCAATTTCCTGAAAACATTAAACACAAAATGTCATCTTCAAGCACTATTTACAAAACCTCTGACTCCTCTCGCAAAATGAAACATTTGCCTCAAAACAATTTTACCTGTGTTCAAAATCAAACACTTCTCGCCAATCATGAACAAAGTGATCAAAATGATATATACTCTCAAACGGTCAGTAAACAATACACCTAAAAAAAGAAATGTATCTCAAAACAAAGGTCTGATTCTTCCTTCATTGTCTTTTGATGAACGAAAATATGTTCTATCATAGTAGCTCAAAATCTATCAGAAAATACTACTCTGCTTTGCTCTTTGCAATTTAGTTTTGTTCTTCCTCCTCCTTGTACCACTATGTTACAGTACTGTACCCTGCATCTCACAAACGTGTCCTTTGTCTCTGTGCTACTGTAATTCTTGTTCTTTGTTGATATGAACCGGCAACCCGTCAAAATCTATTGAGCAGTCAGCACTGTTAACAACTGGAAAGCACAATGTTCAGGGCCATACAATTTGTCCATCGTATAGAATACAGCCTAAAATGCACTCTACTACATTGTAGAGTGAACATGTATGTCACATCATTTGAAACAGGTTGAATACATTTTGATTCGTTGTGTTGAATCAATGTAATGTGTTCTCTATTTGTATTTTGTAATTGCCACTTGTGTTTACCAGTATGTATGACATGTGCATTAGAGTGCAGTATGTGTTTTGAGAATGAGAATGTGTTTAGAGTTTTGCTGAAAAGTCTAAGTGAGATCTGCAAATTGTGTTTGACCATGTGAAATGGTATAAGGTTTTGACAACAGACTGCATAATTAGCTGAATGAGTCCAGGCAACTGAGCACTTTGTTCAGCCAATGGGTTTGAGTGGTTTAGCAACTGAGAAAAACTGTAAAGAAATATCTGTGTAGATTGTAATTATGACTGTCAGCTTTGCTCTGTTGAGGGTAAAACATTCCAATGAAAACCACACCTGTCGTTGATGTATTTTGCAGAAGAAGCAACTTGAATCCTTCAAGGTAGACTAAGACTTTCACAGCATCAAGATGGACACCACAATTTAGGTTCAAACCGCGACTGAACCAACAAGCTTACAGGTGTCTAGAAAGTCCCACGAGCAATGCAAATAGGTCAATATCACTCAGAGAGTGGGAAAGGCATTGTCAGCAGGGATATCCTCATCTTACCATGAGTCAGCTGAAAGAGCATGCCCTCAAAGAGGTTGATCCACGTGACTTTCTATTTGGAAAGTGTGCAGGGAAAAGCAAAATGTCTACAAGAAAGGCTTTCTGCAATTTGTAACTCACCTGATATCATTCAGAGTTGTTGTGATGAGGCAAGAACCCTAGGCATGAAAAACAGCTGATGAACAGAAGAGAAACATTTCATTTGGTTTATTCTACTCCTTACCTCAAAGTTTAAACCCAACTGATTAATGTGGTAAACTAGAGCTAATTCTTTCAAATCCTATATGAGGTGTTATAGCATAACAGGAAACTAACAACTGAGTTGATTAACCACTGTGCCATGTGGAACAATATACAACTGGCCTTGAGTTGATTCACCACCTGACTATTTACTGTGCAACTCCTGGTTGTTAATTTCAGGCCATGGCAAATCTTTGTAAGTATTATCAAAGTATGTGTTTCAGACAAATACTGTAATTTTTTTATCAAATATTAAATATATATGATAAGAAAAGGAAGTCTTGGTCAATAATTGGCATTGTTTTTACCAAGGAAGGCACAATGTTCTGGTATGAAGTCAAAAGTAATTCCAATTGATGGTTAGTCACAGTGACCTGGTTTTATGGTTAAGGGAGTTACCTGGAAAGGCTGGAGTTGGTGAAGGGACATTCAATTACACTGAGAACTGGGAGTTTCATCTATCATAACTGCTCTGAATGTTATTTTGAAAGTCCCTCAACATTTTTCTAACATTACTTAAGACACCCACCCAAACACACATGCACTCTTACACCCACTTCTTAACATGTGCATCCACACACCCCCCGAAACACACAAACAGTCACTACCTGCCTATTAAACTATCCCCTTAATGCATGCTCTCTGTTGCTGTGACAGGAAAGTGGACACTCTAAGGGAGCCCTCAAGACTGCTGGAGAGTGTGAGTATATCTGTTCAAAAGCAATCTCAGGACCCTATGGAGTCCAGTCTTAGCGCTACGCTCAAAGGTCTGCCCTGTGACTCCTGGACTCAGTGACAGATAGCGGCTCCCAAGCCCTTCATGAAAGTATGAAAGACAATTGTACTTCAAATATTTTTTTTTCTATTCGAAAAAAGGAATCAGAAATAAGAAATTGCTTTTTATTGTATTCTACAGGGAGTAAGAAGATGGCCGTCAGAGGGAGATTTTTATTGTTGTCCATCAGAGGTTCAGTTTAATGGCCAGTCAGCCTCATAGTGTCTCAGTCAATACTTTTCATCTTGTCAAGACTTTAAGTGTTTGACTTTAAACTTTTTTCAAATTGATTCAACTTACAGGTTCAATTATGCCATGTGTGCCCATATTATAAAGAAATTAATGTTCTCAGTGTAGTCCATATATTTTGTTCAGCAGAGTAAACCTAGTAGTTTTCCTTCTGCACGTTAGGTAAAGAATACATTAGTAAAGGAGCCTATTAGCCTGCTCTCTAAACATCAATAACAGTTGCAAAGGGGATCAACACAAGTCAGCCTCAGCAAAACAAATGCTTACATTGAACAATGTTTATTGAAATATTTATACACTGTATCTTTTCTGCCCATTTGCTGATATATCCAGGTGTCAAAGGAAAGCCGAATCGATAAAACACAATTATATCAGGACATAAACTTGGGGTATCTAAAGTGATTCAGAGATGGTAGCTTTGTCTAGGGCTGATTGCAAAATATGGACATGTTAGAAATGTGTCTCGAATGTCATTATATGTTCATGATGTACTCATTTCAAGTTTTACTATACTTTAATTATTGACCACTATCCCTTTTATTCAATTGCGTTGATTCTGGGATAATGTAACATACCTGGCAAGGTTGAACTGGTTTTACAATGTATGCCAAAGATGCACAAACAAGTAGATAACATCAAATTAATTACAAGGATTGTAACATTTAATAGTGCACAGGCAAATTAGAAAATGGTGGAGGTATAAGTATCAAAACTGCAAAATAAAAACCATATCCAAACAAGTATACAAAACCTTATACAAAAAAATATACAAGCAGACGCTCATGAACAGAAAATGGTTGTTTAGCAATGTCACAGCTCATATAGTTAAAATGGTAATTGTTTCCTAGAAACACTGAGTTTACGCTGTGCAGTATGGAGACGTTGTTCTGCTAAACTTGATATTTGCAGTGTAATACAAACAGCAATTCTCTCATGTGATTGGGGTTGCAAAGGAAGGAGAGGTTGTTGGAAATGCCGCGTTTACAAGAATGTGATAAATCTATCATCGGCCCATATGGTTTCATCTGATTTCTTTTAAAGGTATCTGTAATTATCTCTGGCCTTCGGCATGTAAGACACATTAAATATTAAGTAATGTGGTTTTAAAATGAAAAAAATGAATGACAAATCTGTAAAACATTATACTACCTGTGTCAATAAACTATTAACTTAATGAATACCAATGGGTTTTATTTAAGCTAGGTCCAGGATAGAAAGAGTTACAAAATGGATCTCAATATATTAAATCTCAAACATATAGAAAAAGCTATGGATGCAAGGACTGATATTAAAGCTATTGAGTGTTTACGAACAGGAGTATATGATTTTGATTTTGATTGGGTACAACATTTGAAAACATTCGTGGCATTTATAAAAACTGATGCAGAAAACATATCTTTTCAGTTCACATTGCTATGGATCTATTGACATTAATACACGTTACATGTCATGGAGATTTGCTTCTTAGAGGGCTTTGTTCTGTTGGTCAGGATTTATTTTACTCAATTTTAAATAAAATAGTAAGTATGTTTATTTTTCAAGTCCCAATTGTGATAAGAATTGTCTACATGAAAAACTCATTATATGTGTGCACATTGCCTTGATCTCATAAAAAATGGATGTAGTTAAAAGTTACTTCACCCATACAATGCACAATTTACAGAAACCTGTGTGGAAATGTCTTTGAATCTCCTTATTGCACTCCAATCTATATTTGTGTATTTCATACAATGTTGACATGTAAATTGGATTAAATAGAGATCATATCAAACAGTGCGGTACACAAAAATGTGTTCTAATACATTCCACCAACAGTTAGCTAGCAAATGACTGTTGCTGTGTTAGTTCTTGTTCTTTGCACTCTGGGAGGAGGACTCGGTGCAGTTGTCAAACATGCAGGCCTGCTGTCCTGAAACAAACAAGCTTTCCTGGAAAAGAAAAGCTGCTCAGTCCTCTCAAGATTAAGCTGGATGTGGTCAGCCGACATCCAAGCAGAGATGTCAGCCAGGCAAGCAGAGATGTGTGATGTCACCTTGGTGTTAGAAGGGAGGAAATAAAAAAGTTTTAAAAAATCATCCGCATAGATGCAATAGGAAAGACCATGTGAGGATATGACGTGTCAGATATTTGGTGTATGGATAGAAGAGGGTGAAGAATCATGCCTTGGGGAACACCAGTAGACACCAGCCTTCTCCACATCTGCCATGCATCCTCTTCTTACTGGTGTGATTGTGAACATATGTACAATGCCATGTTTCAAGTAAAATCATTGGTGTCTGTTTTACATTTCATTGCAAGACCACACCCAAGAGATCTATAGATGCCGAGTTGTATGAAGATTGCTCATTAGGCACTGTAGGAGTATCATTTGAAGCATTTTTCACAAAATCTAAAATGGTGGACTTGCTGACATTCAATTGGCAAATATTTGCAACAATTTGAAAGACTCGATGGGCACATGGGTCGGGAGTCATGAGCTTGCAAGGTTGGCATCTTGAGAGGCTTTGTTTTAGCACCACCATGAAGCCAACTGACACAGTACTCCATGCAAGTGTAGCCTTTAGCGTTGCAATCGTACAGGCAAGTGATCAAACATTGTATACCACAACCTTGAGGAAATGTGACTTTGAGTGAGTGTAAGGGTGGGGCTGGAGGTGGTCACAGCGAACCATCGTAATCGACATCGCCCTCTAATAAGATTGAGTACCACTGAGTTGAACTGTTGCCAGAACAGAGTACCCTCTGAATATGGATAGAGCCAGAGCAGGAGGGAAGAACATTGCACCAGACGAAAAAGGAATACAGTATGCGGTCAAGGAGAGCCCAAACAAAGAGCCCTTGTCAGGTAAATCAACTCTGACTTTTATTTCTTTAGGTGACAAAGCTGTGTGGCCTTCTCAGACCGGGCAGTGGTAAGATGTCCTGACAGAGGCTGTGGGAAGGACACTCAGGGGGCGGGATAACAGCATTCTGTCAGCTCCCTTGTGTGCCTGTCTTTGTGTGGGTGTGTACAGACCTGTGTGTGTATGCATACCAGTGTGTGCTTGTAGGCTCTTGTCTGTACCCCCTTTAAACTCCTTATACACCACCACCGCACTCTTTTTTAAGAGACAAATTAACAGTGCTTCTGTTCTGGCATTCATTAGCATCTACAAATATTTTATCTTCAATGGTCCCAAACAGCCACGCTAAAAGAGAGGGCTTGAGTTTATATTTGGGGAAACGCTTAAATGTTTAATATATTTAACTCTATGAAGGTTCTGGGAAACAAGACTCATTAGTACTAATGTCTGCTCTCCTGCCCAAGTGACTAATTCAGCACTTTTCCTCACAATGGGGTGTAATGTGGACGTCATCAAACACGACATGAGCATCAAGCCCTTACGCACCCAAAAGTGCTGACACAAAGCTAATTCATCCTTCTGTAGCCTCATGCAGTCTCAGGCTCTGCAGTTAAGATGTTAATGTCGGTAAGAGAGTTGTATAGCCAGACAGACAACATTGGACACAGCCAAGTTATCCCAAGGGTGATAGAGGTGGGTTTGATTCTGAATTGAGTTGTGAATTCCTCCATTATTTCAATTAAAGATTGGAATTGGACACACCCACAACAAGCATGACTTGGATTAAAATAGGTAGAATAACAATAGAAGAAAGTTATAACAATTGAAATGGCATACGATATATGCCCTATACATATTTTTATTAAAAGATATTCTAAATATATTTTAATATTATGCTGTGGGTAGATTAACACTAAGAGCAAAGCTATACAAACTAAACTACTGTACCTCTGTAAACCATTAGTCATATGCCACTGAAATGCAGATAAAACAAGACAACTGTAACACATTTGTATTATCCCAAAACCAGACAGCAACATTTGTCTGATGACGAGCATAAAGAATATCACAAGTGACCATATAGGTACATGACTTTTACAGCTTGGCCTAGCAAGATAATGTGTCAGATTTCCTGAAAACTAAGAAAATAAACAAAAGATATGAAACCAGACAATTTAGCCAGAAATGACACGTTTTAGTTAAACTATTTATTAGTAACATGCACAACAATTTCACATTAGGTTGGCGTTTGGTCCTGCTCCTCTGTAACTCACTGCTATCCCATGATTGTGTATACGATACAAACAATAACAATATCAACACTATAATATCATTAATAGCAATCCCCAATGAGCAAGGTACTCAGTACTGATCACCACCCCTTGAAAAGGAAACCAAGAACCAAGCAGGTGGAGGAAGGAATGGTGGGTGGGTTCACACCAGCATGCTAGTAAGACCTGCACAAATCAGATTGAGTAACCTGGTGATTAAATAGTCAGTAGGAAATCTGATATTGTGATACGAATGATCCCAGGTGTCAGCTGATACGTCGCTGACCAATGATGACTCGGGCTTCTTGTCTGAACTGGCTATGCTAACATCTCGAAAGCTGGAAAGAAAAATGACCTAATGAATTATTGAATAGAGATTATAAATTAATAGCTCATGCATATGCTTATAAATTTGAAACATGTCTAAACAGCCTTAAGTGCAATCAAACCAGTTTCATGAAAGCTTGCTGTTGTTGGCGCCAAACTGTTGTTTTAATTATTTTTATAATACCTGTATATTCTTGGATCTGTTCTCTCCCACTGATTTGTTTTATTAGATTGAACATGTAGCGTCTGGATAAAATGTAAGGTTGCAAGCACATTGTCAAAAGATGAAAGAAAGTTCTAACTTTCTTTGATCTTTCGGGAATGTGGTTGAGAACCCATTAAAGCATTTCCTTCAGCATTTCGCCTTAATGGGAATGTAAATACATTTGAAATATTGTTCCTACATAATTCAAATGACCAATCAAATGAGAATATTCCAGTGAAATACAATGAAAAATATATCAGAGTGGTGCAGATCCATCTTTACTTAGATCTAAGTATCTCTTTTGATAAAGATCGAGAAAGTATCTACGCATATGCAGATCTCATTTTGCATTTTTTTCCCCCCACCATTCTTTCTTACCTACTAATGAATTTCTCCTTGTTTTATATTATTCACACACTATTCTAATTTGACTGACGGGATAATGTACCTAGCAAATCTGCAAAATATTTCTAAAAGGGTTGCCAGATTTCATTTACAGTATACCAGCCAATCACAGCCAAAATCCTGTGGACTCCACAGTAAACATACTGAAAAGCACTTTTTTCTATACAACCCTAACTGCATATTGACTGTCCCAAGCCCAATTTTACCACACGCTGTCTTTAAAAACAGACCAATTGAGTGGGATTCCACTCCAACTGGCAGCACTGATTTTTTTTTTAACATGACATGAAAGACCCCTCACAAACAAATACCCTGTAACTATTTGAACAAACACTTAAACATTTTAGATCATGTAGCAACATGAATATCAGTAGGCAGTCTAACTACTTCATATTTCTAGCATTTGATTGTGGGAAACTAAAAGTATAGTATATTTATTTGAATTACTAAAACAGAATGAAGAAAGCTTTGTTGTTCACTCAAGTGTTGTATTTCAGATAAAGCAAAACATTAGCTTTTAGCAAATGCTATCAGACAATTTCCAAACTTAAGGAGGGCAGATAGCTATATTCCTCATGCTTATGATCTGTTGCCTAGTGGAGTCACTAGACAATTTTTGTATGACATTCCCCTTGGAGCCAGGAAAATGTCACAGCCACTGCTGTAGAAAAGATTTAAGAGAGGTGGGAGGGTTTTATAAAGTTTTGTGATTTAACTCATTGTGGTGGTCAGTAGAACCAGTCACAAAGGGTGAAATTATTCTGCCATTTTATATCTAGGTGTTTTTTGCAAATGTACTTCATTATGAATAAAAAAGGGCTGCTGCTAGCAAAGTTAAATATCTGTCATGAAAGATAACTAGCTACAGCTACTAATTTAGTAGCTGCTAGCTAATGAAAGTTTTTCTGAGACCGACCCACTTCGGGCTCGACGCAGCAATCCTCACACAATGACCACTATCATCACAAAACCCACAAATTCCATGGCCGTGGAGCAAGAAAAACAACTACTTCAAGGTCTCATAGCAAGTGCTAGAAATGACTAAAATGCTACCGGCATTGACCGTGGAGCTAACTGACTAACAATTTCAATATCCCTAACCCCCCTTTTATGCCCTCTGAACACAATGACTGTTGTCATCTGCAAATCACCCTACAAAAGCCACATCAGTTGCTGAGCACAGGAAAGAAAAAATCCTTCAGGGCCTCAGAGTGAGTGACATAACGGACTGAAATGCTACCAGCGCCAATGGCAACACCTGTAGACTACTAAAGAAAGGACCTATTATTTCAGGCTTCTGCCTTTCTTGGATTGGGACTCCGAAAGTCCCAGGTAGTTCCTCGCTTCTCAGACGTTGCTTTAGCACTATTGCAAACCCATGGGGGTAACTTCTGTAGATAATTGACACTGGAAACAAAATACTTTTTATAGACATGACAGTTGTCACCCAATTCACCTGGATCATGTCCCAAAATTTCAAAGAAGCCTTAAGATTTTTGACTCTGGACTTATTAACGATAAACATACTTTTGTTGATGCCTTCAATCATCATTTTTTTGCAGTAGACCATCTGTTTTGATAAAACATCAATGCCGACAAAAAATGAAACCGAAATAAATACAGAAAGCATTATGGAAAACACACTTTTCTAAATAACATTTTATTTTTTCTCTCAAACACCTTGCTTTGGCTAAACTCCAAAAATGTGCTCACTAGATTATTTTCAAATTCAGTTTTGGACATTGAAGGTGAACATTTTAATCTTTAAATACACTATTTCAAATGTCAATTAAGTATTTAATTGGTGATAAAAAATGTTAAGCGCGTGTGCGTTTTGTAACTTGCACACGCGCTTTCCTAAACTCAGCGTGCGCAGGGTTACAAAACGCACACGCGCTTTCAATAAACATTTCCCTCCAGCAGCTAGCACAGTAATCCGGAGTATGCTCCTCCCCAACACACAACGTATGGCCCCTACACACGATTTGACTGGGCCATAGATTATATCCTGCAACGAGCCCAGCACGTGGAGAAGTTCACTTCGTACTCGCAGGTACTGCACACCAACTTCCTCTGTTAGCAACCATCTAATTGTTAGTTTCACCCCACTAGTCCCACCCCTGGCCTGATCCCATAGGTCCATTGCCCATCGGCCGGTAAGCCACTGATTGGGTGGCAAGTCACTGGGGGCTTGGAAAAGGAATAGTGACTGAATATCACAACATACAACACATAATACATGGCAAATCTTATATAAACATGCAAACATATCAGAAGGAAACCCATACATAATCTCCGCACAATAGTCCACTTTGTTAGAAGCTCCATATAAAAGTGTAATTTATGTAAAAATAACCAACCAACACACAACTAATCATGCTTTTAGCAGGCATATAAGGAGAGGTGTCTTGAGATGTAGAATCCAATAGAAATGTTAGTGCTCCTTTAAAACCCATTTTGAAATTCAAAAGTTTCCAGACCTCCCACTAGGGATGGCGAGATTTTGAGTTATAGCCTTCTGAGACCACACATGAGTGAGCTATGTATTTCATGGTCTTGAAGTCGCAGTGTCTATGAGCAATACATGTGTACAACAATTGTACGTCTGTATGTATGTGTGTGTGTGTGTGTGTGTGAGATACAATAATCCTGTATTGTATCTTTTCTGTCCTTTCCGTTTATTCCTTCTTACATGTCCTCTTCCATCCTCTATTTCAACCTCTTTCTCTTCACCCCGTAGGGGTTGCTCTCAAGAGGGGTTTGCCACAAACGACTTTAGGCAGCGGAAACTGCTTGAAGTCTGTCTGGTCAATGACATCGAGGGCAGGCCCCACCAGTACCATCACCTACTAGAGATCGATGAAGGGCATTATGACAAAGTACAGTGTCAAGAGTTAAGAGAAAGAGAGAGAGAGACAAAGAGGCCAGGTGGGTCGTAAGGAATCACAGACTCACAATATATCAACACATTAATGCATAAACACCTCAAGGAATCGTAGACTTACAGTATGTCAAACACCTTTGGCAAAACATTGTCTGTGTGTGGATGTGCATTCTCTTAGATACTATCCTCTAATTTCTTCAAAACATATATTGACACACTAGTGCAGACTAATGAATGATTTTTTAGGTCTCTTTCTTTTCAGTATATAAAAGAAATATTAGAGTGATTTTGGAATTCTGTTTTGTTTTAATGTCACATGTATTAATACATTTTCTGAGCGTATGGTTGTGTCCCATGATTGTACAAAAAAGTTTGGACAGTGAAAACTATTTTGTCAATATCATCCCTGTACAAGCAGAAGAAAGCACTGTTGAGCTTATCAATGGCAAACAATTTGGTAGACCAAGGAATACCTCTAAAGTTGGCAGCCTAAGAACACCCACCATAAAAAGAAAATAAACATGAAAAAGTTAATATTAAAATAAAAAAGTTGCAGACAGATGACACAAAAATGACCAGATACCAAGGGGATGGCAAGAAGAAAGTATGAATACACACCGCTCAGCCATAACACTATGACCACCTGCCCAATATTGTGTGGGTTCCCCTTTTGCTGCCAAAACAGCCCTGATCCATCAAGGCATAGACTCCACTAGACCTCTGAAGGTGTGCTTTAGGATCTGGCACCAAGACGTTAGCAGCAGATCCTTTAAGTCCTGTAAGTTGCAAGGCAGCGCCTCCATGGATCGGACCTGTTTGTCCAACACATCACCCAGATGCTCGATTGGATTGAGATCTGGGGAATTTGAAAGCCAACAACTTGAACTCAATTGTTGTGTTCCTCAAACCATTACAAAACCATTTCTGTTTTGTGTCTGCAACAATGCTTAAGTAGGTGGTATGTGTCAAAGTAACATTCACATGAATGGCAGGACCCAAGGTTTCCCTGCAGAACATTGCCCAAAGCATCACACTGCCTCTATTGGCTTGCCTCTTTTCTCCAGGTAAGTGACGCACACACATCGGCCATCCACGTGATGTAAAAGGAAATGTGATTCATCAGACCAGGCCACCTTCTTTAATTGCTCTGTGGTCCTGTTCTGATGCTCATGTGTCCATTATTGGCGGTTTCAGCAGTGGTACAGTGGTCAGCATGGGCACCCTGACTGGTCTGTGGCTACGCAGCCCCATAAGCAACGAACTGCGTTGCACTGTGTGTTCTGACACATTTCTTTCAGTACCAGCATTAACTTTTTTTCATCAATTTGAGCTACAGTAGCTCGTCTGTTGGATCGGACCACACGGGCAAGCTTTCGCTCCCAGTTTGCATCAGTGAGCCTTGGCCTCCCATGACCCTGTCGCCCGTTCACAGATTTTCCTTCCTTGGACCACTTTTGATAGATATTGACCACTGCAGACCAGGAACACACCACAGGGCTGCAGTTTTGGAACTGCTCTGACCCAGTCGTGTAGCCATCACAATTTGGCCCTTGTCAAGGTTGCTCCATATGCTTGGCCATTTTTTCTGATCTAACACATCAACTTTAAGGACACAATGTTCACTTGCTGCCTAATATATCCCACCCACTGACAGGTGCCAGGGTAACGAGATTATGAGTGTTATTCACTTCACCTGTCAGTTAAGATAATGTAAGTAGGAACTGGCAAACCACCTCATATGTGAGATATACAGTAGTGGAGGGTAATTATGTTTTGGCGACCACTGGGACTGACTCTGATGATGTAACTGCTGACTTCAGCATGAGGATGAAATTTGAAGGGTGCAGAAACAATTTGTGCTCAGATACAACCAAATGCCTCTCATAGCAGGACAATGTCCCCAAACCCACTGCTATTACCACTGACATGTTTTTCTGGGCCAAAAAGTGAACAGTTCATGACTGGCAAAGTCAATTTTCAAATCTGAAAATCTAGCAAGGTGGTATTTCACATTTTCTAGATACAGTTTACTAAATGTAGGTGTTAGAACAGTGTTTCCAACCCTGCTCTTGGGCACCCCTGCCCTGCATGTTTTAGAACTCTCCCTGCTGTCACACCTGATTGAAATGATCAGCTCAATATCAAGTCCTTTATGAACTACACCTGGTATGTTAGGGCAGGGAGAGATCTAAAACATGCAGGGCAGGGGGCGTCCAGGAACTGGGTTGAGAAACACTGTGTTAGAGTATCAAACAATAACATTTCAGAATAATATTTTAGAACATAATCTGACAAATATGTACAGTACCACCCTATTTCCAAAAATTGGTTATTTCTTAACCCTAACCCATTTGAACCCTATATTCATTACAAACATTTTAAAAGACAAAATATGAAATGTTGAAAGTGATGTTAGAGAAATGTTATTGTTTCTTGAAAAAGATATGATCACTTTGATGCCAGCAACATGTTTCAAAAAAGCTGGGACAGGTGGTCTGAGAAATAGAAATTATTTTGGGTGTTATGGACACTACGTCCTTCAGGATAAAAGGGAAAGGGATCATTCGGCTTGTTATTAGTACACAGTTCAATAGGCAGCATCCCTGATGGTATGGAGGTGCAATAGTGCACATGGCATGGGTGACTTGCACATCTGTGAAAGCACCATTAATGCTGAACAATATTAACAGGTTTTGGAGCAACATATGCAGCCATCCAGATGATGTCTTATTCAGGGAAGGCTTTGCTTATTTCAGCATGGCTCTGTAGTAAAAAAGTATGTTGTCCAATTCCATTACTTTAAAAGTTTCTATGCAACCATCAAAAACAACCCAGAAAAAACAATATACAAAACAACAACAACCAATTCTTAATACATCCTTCAGACAGCCTCTTACACATGTCAATTGGACCAATCTGAAACTAGATCAAACCTATGTGAGGACCATGACACAATGTCCCAAGAAAGTCTGAATGAGTTCCTCAGGGACATCCTTGGACCAAACAAGAACATCCATGGGACCACAAGGAACTGTTCTAATAACTAGGGAGTCCTAATAAAGGACTCTATTAGTATGTCCATGAAAAATATAAGGGAAATTTAATTTAATTAAATTAAATTAGAAATATAAACGCATTAAATCTATTTTTTTTTATTGCAACTCAGACTCAAAGAACATTATTGTGGCCTTTTATGGCTTTCTGTTTCACTCTGACAAAAAACAATTTAACACATGAAATCCATTTCTCTATTAAAATGCAGAAACACAAATCAAATAAGACAACTTGATTTTGCGCTCATAAAATTGGATATAAGGGTATAAGAAATGGCCCAAAATCTATTTATAAACTGTGTTGTTTGAATTCTGAATGGTGATTGGCTAAAAGCCTTTGTGTATGATACCGTATACCTCGGTTATGATATCACATTATTAATTACATTGGAAATCGGTTAATATGCACAATATGGCATCTCACAATGTGTCATGTCTAAGAACAGCAACTAGTCTTAGTATATTGACCATATACTACACCTCCGCATGCCTTACTGTTTACACATGACGCAGATGACATTACATCCATTTTTATTTGTATATGAGTCATGCAAGTAAACAGACATTGATTACAAAGTATTGTATTTTCTCAAAAATATTTTATTTCTGCAAATAGAAATGTTGTCACACCCCGCCTCCGCGATCGTGTGGAGGAAGGTCCTCATGTTCATGAACCGTTCGCGCACCTGCTCCCCATCCACTCCTACACCTGTTCCCAATTCCTGAACGCGCACCTGTTACCACTCACCTCGTCACCAACAGTATATCCTCAGAGCCCTGTCATTCCTTCCCTGCTGGATTACGCACCTGTCGGACCGAAACCTCCAGAACCCAGTATGGCTTCCACTTTGGATCACCAACCTTGGATTCCTACTCCTGAGTGGTACGATGGGAACTTGGGCTTGTGCTGCCCCTTCTGCCTACAGTGCAGCCTTGTCTTCGCGCAGCAACCACGACTCTATGCAACAGATAGCTCGAAGATCGCTTACCTGGTCGGCTTGCTTTGCTGTCCTGCCCTTGAATGGGCCTCTGCGCTATGGGAGCGACAGGACCCGATGACCTGGACCTACACCTTGTTCACGGACAAACTGCCCAAGCTGTTCGAACACGCCGTCCGAGAGAAGGACACCTCATCTCGCATGTACGCGCTGCGCCAGGGGAGACGTAGTGTGGATGATTACACTGTCGAGTTCTGTACCTTGGCCGCTGAAAGCGGATGGAACGGAGAGGCTCTCCAGACAGCGTTCACTCACTGGTTAAATGACTGTCTGAAGGACGAATTGGTTTCCTATCCTGAACCAGATAGCTTGGACGGCTTGATAGCTCTGACCATCCGGATGGATAACCGTGCTTGGAACCGCAATCGGGAGAGACAGTCAGCAGCGTCTCCATCACCACGGGCGTCTGGACAGCTCGTGATGAAGGACAGGTCCCCTCTACCCGAGCCAGTAGCATTCCCTTCTATGCCACCCTCTGCCATAACGGTCATCGTCTTCAGATTCAGGCACTGATCGACTCCGGGGCTGACCGCAGTTTTTTGGATGCCGTTCTGGTGTCTCAGTTGGGCCTGTCAGTGGGACCCCTTAAAGAGGCCATAGATGCTGTTTCTCTGGACGGCAGGTGATTGGCCAGAGTCATGTCCCGGACCCAACCTGTTCAGATAGAACTCTCCGGAAACCACACCGAGACAATCAGCCTCCTGATCACCAGCTCCTCTCACATCCCGTTGATTCTAGGACATTCATGGCTTGTGAAGCACAACCCTGTCATTGACTGGGCTGCGGGTAGTATTGTCAAGTGGAGCACCACCTGCCATGCCGACTGCCTGCTGGCAGCCTGTCCCAGACCACTTGCACCCTGACTACCAGCAAGCAATCAACCAACCTGAACGGGGTACCCGCCACCTATCACAACCTACGGTTTAACTTCATCCTAACCTGTAGACCTGGATCATGTAATGGGAAGCCTGACGCACTGTCCCGCGTCTTCTCCAAGGAGGAGGAGTCGTGCGCCCTGCCCGACACAATCCTGCCCAAGGGTTGTGTGGTCGGTGCAATCCTGTGGAAGGTTGAGGAGGCGGTCAATGCAGCCCTTCTGCACAACCCCGGACCTGGAAACGGTCCCCTTGGCCGTCTTTTCATCCCCGATCCCGTCCGGCCGGTAGTACTAGAATGGGCGCACGCGTCTAGGCTGACGTGCCATCCTGGCCTTGCACGGACAATGGCCCTCCTCACCCAGCGTTTCTGTTGGCCTTCCATGCGGGATGTATCCTACGCAGGGATACATCTGCGTGCCCCGTTTGTGTATAAAATAAGTGCTCGTGTCTCCTACGACCCCTACCCGTTCCACTTCGTCCATGGTCCCACCTGTCCCTCGACTTTGTCACCAGTCTACCCCACTCAGAAGACAACACTGTTGTCTTCACCATAGTAGACTGGTTCAGTAAGTTCAACCGGTTTGTCCCATTGTCCAAACTCCCCTCGGCTAAGGAGATGGCGGCGATATTGGTTCAGGTGGTGTTCTGCACCTTCGGCCTTCCCACCGACTTGGTTTCTGAACAAGGATCACAGTTCACGTCGGCTTTGTGGAAATCCTTCAGCGCCACCGCTAGCCTGTCCTCCGGATTCCACCCCCAGACAAACAGCCAAGCTGAGAGGGCTAACCAGACCCTGGAAACCATCCTGCAATGTCTGGTCTCCACTAATCCAACCACCTGGTCATCCCAGCTGCCCTGGGTGGAGTATGCCCACAAAACACTTCCCACGTGTGCGACTGGCATGTCCCCGTTCCGGTGCCTTTTTTCCAGCCCCCGCTGTTCCCATCCCAGGAAAAGGATCTATCCGTCCCCTCCGTCCATGCACATCCGCCGCTGCCACCGCACCTGGCATCGCGCCAGAGCCTCACTGCTAAGAGCTTCCGGGAACTACCAGACACGCGCCGACTTTCGCCGCATTCCAGCCCCTTCCTATTCCGTGGGAGATAAGGTTTGGCTCTCCTCTAAGGACCTGCCCCTGCGGAGCTCTCCTCCCGATACATCGGACCCTTCACAATGGACCGAGTCATCAACCCCATGGCGTTCCGGTTAAAACTGCCCCCAACCCCCAAGGTGCATCCGACCTTCCACGTTCCCTGCCTCAAGCCTGTCTGGGTCAGTCCACTTCTCCCTCCTCCTCCTCGTCCACCCTCTCCCCGCATGATCGACAGGGCGCCCGCGTTCACAATTTGCCGCATTCTGGACTCCCGGCGCCGGGGCCACGGCGTCCAGTATCTGGTGGACTGGGAGGGAAACGGCCCATAGGAACGCTGCTGGGTCCCTTGTCGCCAGATCCTGGATCCCTCTATGCTCCAGGAGATCCATCGTCGGCAACCGGGCGCTCCTGGTGGTCCGCCTGGAGCCGTCTGTCCGGGGGGGGTACTGTAATGCCCCCGCCTCCGCGATTGCGTGGCGGCAGGTCCTCACGTTCCTGAACCGTTTGCACACCAGCTCCCCATCCACTCCCACACCTGTTTCCACTCACCTCGTCACCAACAGTATATCCTCAGAGCCCTGTCATTCCTTCCCTGCCGGATTATGGTCGTAAACCACATGCACTTCAACAACAGCAATCTCTGAGTCTTTGTCTGGTTTGGATTTACTGTGTATCGACTCGTTGCTCGCCCCCGACAACTCTGCCTACTCCCTGCGTGTACCTCTGCTGCCAGCCCGTGTGTTTACCATCTGCCTGTCTCTGACTACTCCGCCTGCTACCTGTCTGTACTTCTGCCGTCCGCCTGTGTACTGATCTACTGCCTGTCCCCGATTACTCTGCCTGCCACCGGTCAGTACATCTGCCTCCCGTCTCTCCCCCTACTCCCTTCCTATCCGCGCTTGGGTCCCAACTTCCGTTCCTGACAAATTTAACCATAACTGGATTATGTTTCAACAATAACAGTGGAAAATTTGGTTTAAAATGCAAAAATATTTAATTTCCCTTTTGAAAAAAATATAGTCTAATTTTAATATAGTCCAATAATTGTGTTCAAATTTATAAAACCTTCTATGCTCAGCTTTTTATGGGCAGCAATACGTTTATTGTATACTTTATATTTTCTGTTGTTCATAGGCCTGTATCCAAAAATAATGCGAAATAATGTTTTTTACCACATATAACTACATGTGATGATGTCGTTTGTATACATATGCTGTCATATGGTAGCCAGAATTGCTGAAAAAGAACACAATTACACTTAGATGGCCCTCTGCTTTACCAGTGTTGGCAGTTATGCAATTTCATCCAATTTCAATAGGAAAAAGTATCAATTTGCACATAGTGCAATCCGGGTTTGGCTCCCACATTTAACCCAACCACTCCAAGATTGCGGGGTGTAGGGCCACGGTCAGTGCCCAAGGGAAATTAGAGCAGAGTTTCACCTCTAGGGATCCATGCCATTGCCAATAACGCCGGAGTTTGTTTTGCATAGGCTGGTTAGTTGCCCCCTTAGCCATTGTTTAAAATAACCTGAAAATGCTTTTGAAACTGTCTGTCTGTGTGCTGCTTGTTTGATATGCTGCCTAAATAGCTTGCCTAAACAGGACTAACACGCTCTGCCGGCCATTCATTCAACAAATAGAACGGCCATTCATTAATTAGACATTTTGACATCTGCTGGTTACATTGCTTCCAAATGTTGAATAGGTACACAAATCTTGGTGGTAAACCAAACATTGCGTAAAAAGATTAGTAGTTGGGCTATGTGGAGGTTTAGTTTTCCATTTACAGTGTCACTAAAATAGCTATCTCTAATCTCTTGGATTCATGGTTTGCTACAAATATATTATGAATACACAACCTATTCAATGTTTGGAAACACAATAACGAGCAATGTTGTCAACATTTCTAAGGGGTGAAAGAGTGGTTGTATAATATCCTGAACTGTCAAGGGGGCTGACCATGTGCGCCTGTGTGTCTTGCAATAGCTTAGCTACTGTTATAAGTGAACACAAGTTATTGTACAAAGTATCAAAGTGTGTAGGGACTATTACAGAAAAAAACGTAGCAGCTGCATAAAAGAAAATTGTAGACACACAGGCCCAGAACCTTCGGGATCCCTTGTCTGGAGAAGGAAAGATCTGAGAAAAGCAGATGAACAATTAAAGCAGACACAATCATTGCAGTATCCTTCTAGGCTGTTGGGGAACACTGTGTCCCAGAGGTATTGCTATCCAGATGTAGAATACCCAATGAGCTAAAAGTGATATGTCTCTGAATGACAGCCTAAATCTGTATGATGGCAAATAACCTGTTTAAAACCAATGCTGCGTCAAATAGGATACAGATTTGGGTTTTTAAAAAGCCAGAAACCCAGTGTCAATGTGACAGGCTCGACTGTGTAGGCACTGCAGAGAAGGCTGTGCTGCGTTCATCTGAATTATAATGTCACGCCTGCTTAAATTTACATGACAACAAGGTAAAAAAGCTAACAATAATGTCCCCCAAATTAATATTTTTCCTGTCCAATATGTGGCACAATTCATCACAATTCTGCACTTGGGACCAGTGTGATGTATAAACTTAGCATGCTGTCTTGTTGCAAAAATGGAAATGGACTTCTAAGAAATTAGCAATTTCCCAGTGGAAAGAATAGAAAATTCAGAGGGCTGTCTCAGGCTGACCTGTCATCAATCACAGCTCCAGTCTTGGGGGCTGGGGGGAGTCAGGGAGACTGCGGGTCCATTGACAGGTGATACCTGGTGCCTAATGGCACACAGCAAACCTAGTCAAGTGCTGGAAAAAGGCAATAGAACTGTTAATTGCTCTTGCTCAATTCTGGAATGCAGAAAGCAGCTGGCTAGAGGCAGGGGCAGCTCCAGCCTCTCCATCTCATTCCCTTAGCCTTAGCCACATGGATTGCTCACAGATTACTCACTCAAACCAATTTCGTTTTAGGCCTCCAATAGTAATTGAGGAAGAGGGCTGTGACATTTGACAGTGTAAGATACTGGAGGTTGAATAGGAATGACTCACTACATGGGCAATACAATTTCCCCTGCCAATTCTAGTTTGACTGCCATTTAAAAAGCATAATTGCTTAATTAGAAACTCATGCTTTACATAAATGAGGAAACAAGCCATTTTAATTACCACAATTACCCAAACCCCAAACTTATTTTTTTGTGACTATACCATATTTATTTCCCAATTTAAACTTTCAAACTCTGACAAAGAGAGTCAATGTTCCTTCCATAACGTACAGTGGAGCTGCTGGGCTGTTTTATTTACCAAGTAGCCCATCTACTTCCAATTTTCTGAACTGCGTATGGTATTCAAAATTAAAGATAAATCACAGACATCAAACATTAATTCAACAAAACTAACCCTTGTGTTAATTGACATCAAGTACCCCGTTGCTCTCTCAACACTGATCCTTTTATGTCATCAAATATTTATTTTTTATTAGTTTTTTATATGTCAGGATGCCTCAACTTCCAAATGAACAAGGTTGCATTTATGTGGAAGTGTGTCACTCTCTCCTCTTTTGAAGTGCCGTAAAGGTACTGTGTTACAATGGGTCTGTGTTTGTTAGTTGGGAGTGGTAGAGAGTAAGTGTGTGTGTGTGTGTGTGTGTGTGTGTGTGTGTGTGTGTGCCTGTGTGTGTGAGTGTGTGTGTGTGTGTGTGTGTGTGTTGGGGGGGTTGTGGGCCACGAGGCTTTCCCCATTGTGTGGAAACCTCTCGACCATCTGCTGCCCTGGTCCAAGCCCCCTGTTGATCTAGCCTGATGAGGGCCAGATGTTCTCCCTGGCTGCTCTGCTCCACCAGGAGCCCGGTTGTTGCCTAATCTCACTCTGGCTCACACAACACACCAGGCAAAATAACGTGTAAATGACAGGAGTGTGTGCATTTGAGGCAGTCTGTACCTACGTTGGTACAGGTGCATGCAGCTGTGAGGAAAGGAAAAGGGCAAAGAGGGAGAGAGAATTAAGCTTATTCACATTGCCTGAGCTGGGGGACAGGCTTGTTCAGTACGTTCATCCAGATGATATCTTCAATCTGTACACTGGCATTTATCAGTATTCATCTCCAAATATTATATTTTTCATCTCTGACAGTTCCTTTAAGCTCTTGAGATCATATATGCATGTACACACACACAGCAGAATATTAGGGTTTGTGAATTTGAGGTCTTGAGCGGATACGATCATTGTTGCCATCCGCGTGTCTGACACTGACATCGGCCGTACACACCTCCACATAACCTCGTGTGAGCACAAAGTCTCATAACAGTGTCAGCACTGAGCTCTGTCTTATTACTGTAGGTAGGGCCAAGTCTCAAGTGTTATGGATTGGCATCTGCCAACATTCCTCTGTATGTTTCTGGATGTAGGTATATATTTCACAGCAGGGTGCTGAGAGAATTGAATTAATAACATCTGCCTAAAATGTCTCAATATAATATTACAATTTGCTCTAAACCACTATGTGTATAAAATGTGTATAAAGTGTATTTTCTTCAAGGTCAACTCACCACTGGGCTGGCCTCACTAAGACATCATTAAAAGGCCCAAATGCTCCTGACTGTGAGTCCTTATGTGTTCACAAAGTGAACAAGGGGAGAGAAATAGATAAAGTACAAAGATTCAATTCTTTTCTCACACATTCAACCTCCACCACCCCACTCATGCTGCTAACAGTTCAGGAAAGAGACTGTGATTAAAATCTGAGGTGGGAACTCTTTCCTTTGACTCCCTGCAAAGCAGTCTCTCAGTGTGTTGGAAAAGGTCAACAACAGCTACAGGGATTCTTAATTATAAAAAAACATGCTGTTCTAAGTAGGCAAGAACAAAAGCACTTTGGGCCTTGCTCATGGTGAACACCAATATCATTTTTTTCATAATAAGACCTGGTTCACGAGACAAAGTACATCTATGCAGACAGAAACTTTGAAGATTCCACGAGATAGAACATGATTTATGTAACCGGTTCTGATTTCCCCTCAGGGGTCAGGATATTTTCAAGCACATTTGGTATTGTACAGCATTGATAATTTGCACTAAAATAGTTATGGATAATGATACAGACAGCAGCCTGTAAATGAATGCCTTTGCCAATAGTTGGACTTAAAATAATTGCTGTAATGTCGCAAAGACAAACACTGAATATATTCAGTGCAGTTGAAGGTTTTGTTATCTAGCAGGTGGTCTTTAGCGGCTAATTTGATGACAGCATCTGTAGGCCAAGACAATACTGTATGTAGGTGATAATATATTTCTGCATGATACACTATGAGAATCACTAGCAGGTACTAAATTAATATATTTTTGATATGTAGCATAATCATATTAATGATATTGCATTGGTGAAAACAATAGAGTAATGCACAAAAGTATCAGGTATTTACATATACAAAATGACAAACATAGCAATAATGATTTCCTTCAGAACACTCCACAGAATGAATCTGATTTTGAAGCTTTGTAGTTTTTCATTTTGTACTGTAACTTTTGTGAGTACATTCATGCTGAAATTTGATTTTTTTACAGGATTGAAGTTAAACTCTTAGAATTTTGCAAAACAGTTCCAGAAAATGTGTAGAATTTCATATATGTGGTCATTTGAAAATAAGAAATTAACGGCTAACTAAGGTACATGTATGATAATGATTCTACTTCACTCAATATACCCTGCTCAAAAACATTAAGGGAACACATAAATAACACATCAGGTCTCGATGAATGAAATATATTCAAGATCAAAATCCTTGCTGTACATTGTGTAATTCATTGAAAATAAAATATGTAACAGCAGTCAATGGAAACCAAAATCACCAACTGAATGAGTGCCAGATTCAAACTCACACCAAAAATCTAAGTAAACTATTGAAACACAATGTATGACAAAGCGCAAACATCAGCTATAACAATATGACCACCTGCCTAATTGTTTAGGTCGCCCTTTTGATGCCAAAACTGCCCTGACCAGTTGAGGCATGGACTCCACTAGACCTCTGAAGGTGTAATGTGGTATCTTGCACCAAGACCTTAGCAGCAGATCCTGTAAGTTGTGAGGTGCGGCCTCAATGGATCAAACTTGTTTGTCCAGCACATCCCACAGATGCTCAAATGGATTGAGATCTGGGGAAATTGAAGGCCAAGCCAACAACTTGAATTCGTTGTTGTGTTCCTCAAACCTTTCCTGAACCAATTTTTGTTTTGTGGCAGGGTGCATTATCCTGCTGAAAGAGACCAGTGCCATCTGGGAATACCATCCCCATGAAAGAGTGCATATGATCTGCAACAATTCTTAGGTAGGTGGTATGTGTAAAAGTAACATCCACATGAATGACAGGACCCAAGGTTTCCCAGCAGAACATTGTCCAAAACATCAGACTGCCTCTAGCAGCTTGCCTTATTCCCATAATGCATCCTGGTGCCATGTATTCTCCAGGTAAGCGACACACACGCACACAGCCATCCACGTGATGTAAAAGAAAACGTGACCAGACCAGGCCTCTTTCTTCCACTGCTCTGTAGTGGTACAGTTCGGATGCTCTGGTGCACATTGTAGGCGCTTTCTGCACTGGACAGGGGTCAGCGTGGGCACCCAAACTACTCTGCGGCTATGCAGCTGAATACGCAACAAACAGTGATACACTGTGTGTTCTGACACCTTTCTATCAGTACCAGCATTAACTTTTATGCAATTTGAGCTCCAGTAGCTCAGCTGTTGGATTGGACAACATGGGCCAGCCTTCGCTCCCCATGTGCATCAGTGAGCCTTGGCTGCCCATGACCCTGTTGCTGGTTCACCGCATTTCCTTATTTGGACCACTTTTGATAGATACTGACCACTGCAGATCAGGAACACCCAACGAGGTCTACAGTTTTAAAGATGCTCTGAACCAGTCGTCTAGCCATCACAATTCGGCCCATGTCAAAGTCAGTCAGATCCTTACGCTTGCCCATTTTTACTGCTACTAACACATCAACATCAACAGGACAGAATATTCACTTGCCAAATATATACCACCCCCTGACAGGTGCCACGATAACTAGATTATCAGTGTTATTCACTTCAACTACCAGTGGTCAAAATGTTATGGCTGTCTGGTGTATGTATCTGTATATACAGCTCAGGGAAATGTAAAACACTGCACCTTATTCTTGCTTTCCAAAAAGAAGAGAAGGGTTCAAATTAAGAGATCACTGCAAACTGAACTCTTGCTCTTCCCTATATATATACCTATATATATATATATATATATATATATATATATATATATATATATATATATATATATATATATATATATATATATATATAATGCACATATAAAAAAAATATTACACATCCAACAGTAAAACAGGAGGTTAATTTTTTGTTAATCGCAATAGTTCTGGACTTCCTTCAAATACAATGTTTCTTCTTCACTTTTAAATGCCAACCCTAAAACCTACAACTGACACATAACAAGGGATATGTGTCAATGCATGCTTGATGTAACTCTGAGAATCATAAATATGTTGTTAAAGTGGCAGTGTCAAGCCAAAAAGGATCCCAGAAAATGGTGTACCATGTCATCTACAGTATATGCCAGTTTCTGCCACGTTATCAGAAACATTCACTTTCAAACCTGGAATTTCATAACTAACTGAGATATGACATTCATTCAACTTATAGATTATGCCCATAATAAACAAAATATGACCCTTAAAGCAGAAAATGGGAGGTTGAAAACATAATTATGTTATTTGCAAAGTCTCAGACTAAATATTTATGGTTACAGATTCATATAGATAATGTATCTTCTCACACTGAATAGCATCTAAATGTATCATTTAGCTGTTTGTTGTTAGTACCTGCATTCTCCATCTCTAAACAATTCCACTCAAAATGCCTGTAAGGTCTTTAGGAACAATGTGTCAGTCTTCGCTTCATTAGTGAAAAAGAAAAGTGCCTCTATAGGCAATGGCATTATCAGCTTTGTCTACCAATCAATCATCTCCCACAACACCTTCCCCCGTGTGTCTTGTGCATTCATAGACCAATTACTACAGTGAAACTTTTGTGGGACAGCTGAGTACAGAGCAGAGTTATTTCGATACTGTACTGACTCGGCATAACTGGCAGTAACTGCTTCATTAAAATGTATTCATTGTGATATAATCATGTTACTACAGCAGCTAGGTAGCTTACTGATGGAACATTGTATTTCTTGATGTAGGCTATTCGCTGGTTAGTGTCTCCTGTAATATGAAGTGGCTGGCTCACAATGTAACAGACAAGACTTTGAAAACTATTTTACCGGTAGAAATTACACAATCCGCTTTACGGTATTCTGATTAGATAAAATCTAAAAGATAAAAAATGATCTAATTAGTAAGGTCACTCCCATATAATCATATCATCCCTCCCCACTTTGACCAACTTTTAATGGATGTGTTGCAGGGTTTCTACACACTGAGCTCCAAAGTCTGGAGATGAGGTGAGTCCCTGCCAAATGAAAGTGTCTGACAACATTGGAAACCGGTAGCACTTTCCAATAAGGGTACATGAACTACCATTAACGAATGCAGTAGTTAACATGAACGAATAATGAACAAAGACATAAACAAACGGTTAATAATGATAACCCTGAATTTATTAACAATTTACAAATGCATTAACTTACAGTCATTTGTTCATGTTGAAACAGTTGTTAGTTAGTTATTATTAATGTATGATAATTCATCACTTTACTTAAGTGGACACAAAAGAACTCACTAACGGTGAAGTATCAGTCATTAAGGGTTTAAAGCTACCCATGTGTAATTAGTTAGTGAGTCTTAAGGTAGGATAATTCATCACTTTACATATGGGGACAAAATAATTACCTAATAGCTAGGTATCCTTTATTAATGCTTTATTCCAGCTCAATGGTTTGTCAGTGGGCTAAAAGAGTATGAACTAATGATTTGATGTTAGAATACTAGTGAGCACATAATCCTCCCTTCAAGAATGACAGGTGTAGGCTATAAAGATAGTGTAGGCTATAAACACAATTAAAGCAATCAATCTGGAAACATGGGCATCATGAAGGAAAAGATGAGTCATGTATTTTCAGTAGAAGTGTAAGCAGGCAAGTCTTACGCAGAAAATAAACAGTCACATTAATCAGTCAAATTGAATTTTGTCAATCCCTTACATCAGAAATGTCACAAAGTTCTTATACAACAGTAATGTTGTACTTGTACATGTGTAAAATACCTTTATGTTCAGCTAGTGTAGTAAAATCTGGTAAAAGGATTAGACAATTGCAAATTACCTTCATGTAAACATGAACATAAAATGGCTGAGCAAGCTAGCAAAGTGCTAACCGAAATTAACAACAAAAACTTGACTGGAGCTAGCATACAGCGCACTGGAGCCAGCTAACAGGAACTAGCTAATTGCTAACACTTACAGTGCAAAAAGTTACAAAAAACAGTTAAAAGATTATTGTGTAGTTATTGAAAATAAATGTGTTCAATAACAAATTAGTTATTCTTGCAAAGGAAGGCAACACCATCATGGGATTTTACATTCAACATGGGTTTTCTGTCTAGTTAAAAGTTATGAAATGACTATGCTTTTCCAATCCTCTACATACACTTTAACAGGCAAGTATCTTCATTTCCAGTGTACTTTTGTACACTACCGACCTGGAACACTGGATACATAATAAGGAAACATGACTTTCTCTTCAAGAGTTACAGGAATGTGCAGGTGTTTGTTTGGACCGTAACAATACACAACCCTAAATGCCACATCTATTTGAAGACGGAAGTAGCCAGCCTACCTTAGTAACAACGCACTGTAATTATATTAACCAATTGGATTATTTTATGAAGAATGTATAATACTTAGCCTATTGTTAATGCAATCAACTTGCTTACATGAATGCAACATTAAACAATTACAGTACAAACTATGTGTTCCTGTAAAAAACAACATTAGTTTATGTCCTGTGTCAACAAGAACAAATTACACAAAACACTGTTAGTTAATGCAATAGTAAATCATTAATAAATTAAGGGTAATCATTATTAACTGTGTGTTCATGTCATTGTTCATCATTTGTTCATGTTAACTATTTGTTAATGATAGTTATTGTACCCTTACTGGAAACCTTGGAACGCTGTGGCCGAAAGGTAAAAGTCCGTTTTAAAGAGCTTTGGAAAGTGATATCTCCATTAAACCATGAAATATTTTGCATGATGTGGCTTGAGGCAGACAGGTTTTTACAGAGTGAATGTATAATGAACACCTACTAGATAACCTAAAGTATGCCTTTACAGAGCAGGAACCGCTATGATACAGTAGTTTCCTTCGTGGTCAAAATGTAGTTTAATCATGTTTACTGCCACCTTGCACATATATATCATCTAGACACCCAGAGATCTTGAATAGAAATGGTTCAAAACAAGCTGCCATTTTGCCTGTATGGTCTATGGCTTTGCAGCTTGAATCCCTGATTTTGAATCTATTGACCACATGAGCCATTCACATCACAGTGCAGGACGAAGTGCCCAAAGGGAATTAGCCAACCTCCCAGTGCAGTGAAAGGTCACCCAGCAGAGGTATGGCTTTTTAATGCAATGCCCTTTGTGGCACCAACTCCACTGTATTCTCCTCACATGCTTTAGGAGAAAATGCTTTCAAAGGAGAATTCCAATGACACCAATCCCCAGTGCCGTAATGCAGATAAAGAAGCCCAATGGCCCTTCGTTGAGATTGAAGCGGCACTGTTGATATTAAATAAACAAAACAATAGACATTCACCTCACCACGAGCGAGAGGAGTCTTTCTGAAGAAGCAACGGTCCGTTTTTCAAAGCAGACACACCCTAGCTCTGAGATGATGCTGCTGTCAGATATACTCAAAGAGATGAAAGAGCCTTCATGTCAATCAGATGGCCCCAAGTTCATAATTACTTGGTTGGAATTGGAAAGTGTGTGTGTGCGTGTGTTTGTGTGTTTGTCTGAATAATTGTTCCTACTTCTTCAAAGAAGTATGTAATATGATTATTCTTTTTATTATCAAACACTAGCCTTTCTTTTCCAGGATAGCAATGGGGTAAACCTAACCTCTAACTCCAAGGTCAAACATTTATTTCCTAGTTGAAGTTTAAACAACAAACAAGGGTTGATTATTTGACATGTCTGACTACTGTAGATTACATTGTTTTGTAGCTGTGCGACATTCAGATTGTTCTGGTTCAATAATTTATTTCAAATTTGCAGGATATACCAAACAACCGGTAGTAATAGATAAACACATAATATTCATGTCGTTAAGTCTGAATCAGTAAAACTGCAAAACATTCATTGAAATAGGCAACACTCACAAAAATGTATCTTGACATGAGAGCTTCATAGAGGTAGAAAAAAATCCAGAATCATTTTATGATTTCTGACATTGCTGTGGCTGTATATGATGGATACCCAGTTTGAATGTTCAAATACAGTAGTCCTTTGGCTGATGCAACCTGTTGCAAGGCTACACAATGAGAGGTCTGGTAGATATGGGAGAAAAAGCATAATGTATCCCCCCCAGCAATTAGAGCATAATCTTTGTAATTACCATTATTATCATAGTTAAAAAGGAAAGCTTTTGTAAAAAGCAGTGTTCACGACACTGCACATTAAGCTGATATTATGTTCAATTTCTTATTAAAATCGGAAAGAGCAATTATGTCAGCTGGAGATGAGTCATTAAGTCTTATTTGAAAGCCTCCCCAACATCAAATGTAAAATTCTCCCTTTCTTTGCCAAACTGCACTAGCTATGCACAGTGCTGTCACGCTCCACAACTGTTCAACAAAGCAAGCTCCAGTCACATTAAGCCAAGTAAACAAGTAAAGGAATAAAATGAGATGCTTTTTACCGAGACAATGGGGTTCCCGCAAAAGAAAATAGGGTGGATGAGCACAATATTACATGACTCCTATAGAAAACCTCAGATGAAAAATGCAGGTCAACTTACTGAAGTGATGGAAATGCCCTATTGATTGTTATTATGTTATTATTGTGTTTATGATATAAAACACATGGAAAACCACAATTTTATACTTCCCCATAGTTTCTAAGCAGTTGAAATAGGGGAAAAACATACCAAGGAATTGTATATTAATGTTTCACTATATATATTTGTAAAGAATGGTTGCTTTAGCAACATTGTTCAGGAAATATATTCTGCGTGAAACAACGTTGTATGAAACACCTCTGTAATATTTCAAGCTTTTATCTGCAACAGGAATTGATGCTACTCAAACTTTCTATGTTCTGTGTCTTTTTGTTCTGTTACTATGTCCTTTGATTGGTTTCACCTGTGTCTAGCCTTCACCTGTATCTCGTTTACCCCTCATTATGTCCCTATTTAAGTTCCTCCTGTCTGTCATTGTTTTGTGTGACGTTCCTGTCCAAGTCCATGTGTATTCAAGTCTGTTTATTAATAGAGCCTTCTGTTGGAACACCTCTGCGCCTGTATCCTGCCGCCTCCTCCTAAAGAACGTTATAGCTACCCTGCCCATTTGAACACCACATTCAACTAATTCATTTTTTTGTTTGCGAGCCTCAGCTCCATGCAGAGCGAAAATCAATTTGCCATCTCAGATTGTCATATTCCCTATCACCTACCAGCCTGCCCGCAATTATTGTCTAGCAGCCACTTCTACTGGAGAAGGGGTCCCCTGAGTGCCAATGGCTTTTTTTTGCAACCAGCCGGTCTGATGCCTCCACCATACCTACAGGAGATTAGAACTGGCTTCTTGTAACCCTTCCTATACAGGAAAGGTGCAGAGAGAGGCACGGCTCGGTGGCTTGCCCCACTGTCCCACAGAAGCAACAATCAAAAGCCAACCACTGCCCATTGGCTGAGAGAAGTAAAGAATGTGGGTTATTGCCACTTCTTGTGCTCGTCCTGTGAGAATTACACCGCTCCTGTATGCTGCTCTGTGGCCCCACTATCTTTATTACACATCATTTTAATGTAGAGTAGGGAATGAGCTGACATTTTTATTGAATTATTTACAAGAGAAAATAATGACAGCAGGATCTCACTGCTAAACAAATAAATAAATCACTGCTTTAATCAAATTGAGCTATGATGTATTGGACAGGAATGTTATTTGGTTAGACGTAAGATGTTAACACTCGCATTGCCAACATAATCACAGCCCCGGTTTTTTGCAGGCAAAAGTGTCATTTTTCTTGACATTTTCCCAACAAAAAAAGTTGTCTCTGTGGATCCTCCGTGATATTGAAATCTGAAATGGAGGTCTAATTACATATAGTGAGAGTGTTTCCAAGAAAGCTGGCATGTATTTGGATATCTCGTGGAGCATTTCTCTCTTGAAATGTTCAGAGTGTATACAAAGTTTAAGTGTTGGATGTAGGAAAGTGGATGCTTGTCAATTTAGTAGAAGGAGTCGTGTTGGTTATTATGAATTGTTCCAATTTCAAAAGGTAAAGCCATTAATTTATTTCCTTTGTTTTCATCCTGTGGTCCTCAAACACGAGGCATCCTTTGATCACGATCAACACAAAGATGGAAAGAGCAACGCTTATAGCTAATAAAGAGCATGCTTTAAACACCTACCTGTGAACACTCCCCCCTGCTGGCATCTAAGATTGTGTGCTTATCATATTCTCACTCCATCTTCCTTTTCCCCCATCTGCACAAGCAACTCCCCACAGACGGCCAGCGCTTTTCATTCCTTCAGTCTCCTTATTTGAATTTCAAGATCCTTCCTGTAAATTTTATTACCCACCATTATTAAAGCCACATGAAAAAAAATCCATGAATTAAAAAGTGGGACATTAATTCACTCTCTGAGAGGGCGCACAATGTGATTAAAAGACGCAGAAAAAGAGAGAGAGACAGAAAGTCCTCAGCCTCATTGTGCCAGGGCTCCACTTTAATTACCAATCAAAATCCATGCCTTTGTTGCGCTCCCTGTGCCTTTGTATGCCCCCTTCCAGATATATTGAGCTCATGGTCTGGTTTGCTTATCCTCCACGTGACACGGCCTTCCCTCCTCACTGTGCTGCTTAGTAGAGGAAAAAACATGGAGAGGATGGCCCTCGGACCCTTGGCTCTGCCCGGGTCTGAGGTCGCACAGATAATAAACCAACTAAAGGAAATGATGAGTTAATAGAGGGGATGAGGGGGAAAATGTACGATAACCTTCAAGAGCATTTAATGGCCCTACGATGCATTTCCCTGCAATACCCTTTTGGTCTGTACCAGGTAGTGGCTGAGAATAGGCTACGATTCACGGTTGACTGCTGTTAGTCCAGCTCAGACTATGTAGGCATACTGGTACAGGAGAGGGTTAAATGCAGGAAAAGGCCACAGACTGAGAAAGGGAACCATTAGTAAGTGAAGCTCAAAATGACCCAGGTAAAAAAGTGATAACTTTTTTCATTCTCACAATGACGAATTATCAGCGAAAAAGGATAGGCGGAGAGAGATGGGGTCTTGTGTAATAGTGGGAGGATCATCATTGATAAAACCATCCAAACTCAAGGGCTTTGAACTGACAGGCAGCCCGAGAGGAGCTTCTGTAAAGAAACTGGAGAGCGATAAGGGGACATTATTCCCTAAACTTGAATAATCCCCTTGGGTGATGTTCTTAGCCTGATCTAAAATTATTAACTTGCTCTCAACTGGTGGGCTGAGGGAGCGATCAGCAGTCTGCAGAACTGGGTTCTTTGCCAATGAAAAGAGACGATTTGTACAGTACTTCAAGGGAAACCATTTGTGAGAAGGATACGGAAGATATATTCCTGCTGAAATTATTGAAACAACGACCATTATCCTCAGCACACGACGTATTCATATGCTCTAGTGTGAGTTCAGACGTTTTAGATACAACAATTTGTGGTTACATGGTAATCATTATAATACTAATAAAAAAATTGCTTCTGTTTTTGATTACTCAAAGCAATTTAAGTAAATAAAGAAAATAGTTATAATTATTGTTATTGGATGAGCAAATAAAAATAAGTTCGTTTTTAAGATGCCCCCAAGACATCACAAAATGGTCTTCTAAAGTTTCCAGGATGTTTCCATAGAGAAACATCTTAAAATGTTTTTATGAAAAATGCCCATAGGATGGTCATAAGATTTCCTCAGTACATTTGAGTAAAGGTAACATAATCGTGCAAAGCTACTTGAAGACTTGATCTGTACAACTACATGTTTTCCTCCACTAGATACATACTGACTTTTTAATGAGGCCATATATTGATTCATATAAATTACCAAATAATTCACATGGTGAATGTTAAATCACCTCAAATGAATTGATCAACCATGTTTTGTTCACCAACAAATATACTCTTGAATGGCTGGGAACACTACCTTTGGAAGAGACTAGGCATGGGAAATGTTATTTATGTCATTGTCACTGGATCCAAGCCCTTGTAAACATGGTTATATTGTGTACTGTACCATACTTTTCTTATAGGAAACTTGATGCTGTTAGGTCCTGTGAAAACAACATTAAATGGTTTACAACATAATCTCTGAAGTCAGACTCCATGGGTTGAAGTCTTCACTGCATAGGTGCCAGAAAAGCATAAGGCACACCAATCCAGAGGTAGTCTGCCTAACTATGGGAGAAGCTGCCCAAAGTTTTCAACTTCCGCATCAGCTTCCCATCTCCAAGACTTACCTTTGAATACATAAGTAACAAGCATGCCAGTATTCAAGCAGGTAAACTAGCTGAGCTTATTCATGCCAGTAAAGAATTTAGACAAAACCAACTTACTTGCCAGTCATGACACAGTATATTTTTTTAATTAAACAAAAAAACGGTCTAAAATACCTACAAGTATTTAAATGTGTAGACATTTCTCGGAGCTCTGAGCCCAAGCTGTAATTCCAGCACCATGGCAACTATGGAACCGATGTTTCCAGTAGTATAGCAATGTGATAATTTTGTACAACATGTATTTACAGTGTCTGTCTTTAGAGAAATTTTCAGTACCTACTGTAAAAAAATAACATAATAATTGCAGTCACAATAGTATTTCTGGCATAAAATACTGTAAATGACAAACACATCTGAAACCTCTTAGCTATTATTAGCATATTGGTACAAGGCCAAGGTTTATGTGGGCACGATATCTTTGGTGTCAGTCTGTTTGTACCTCTTCAACACACACTATAAGAATACTCTGCACATTGGCAGCCTTGTGGCCAACGATCAGAATCAGATTCAGCCAGGCAGAAAATGGAGGCCGGGGCCATGCAGGCAGCAGCGAATGAGGAGCAGATGATCATTTTCAAGGGGCTCCTAAAAATTTACTATGGTGTGGCGTTAGCTCAATCATTTAACTGCTGTGTGTTTAAATTCAATGGTGGACTGTCTGAGCTGTCCAGTTGGTATTTGATGGACCCCAAATTGCATTTCAAATGACATTTGAAAGTTAAAGCAGACAATTAAATGCTAACACGTTAGGTGTAAATTGTAGGCCTATGCAAAGCAGCCCTACATCCCGCCACCAATAAATGGTGTGTAGTAGGGAAAAGTGAATTATGCAAAACCAGAGAAAAATCTCTACTGGTGCTTCATTGATATTTGTATCCATCGACCTCCTCACACTGCTAATGCAGCACCGCAGAGAACATATCTGACAGAAATGATGCCGTCACAGTGTTAGTGTACTGTAGTCCGACTGGTTAGGGAAAATATGATTTGCAACGAAAATTCATTTGTAATAACAGACCAACCCCAGTGTGCGTGTGTGGGGTATTTTGTCTAAAGACTCACCAGCACTCTGATTCAAGCCCTTCCATTATGTGCGTATCCATTGTCAAAAAACTCCACAACTCTATCATTGCATCTCCTGGTGAGACACATCTCCTGGTGACTCAAGTTGAACACACTCTTCTTCATGTAAAAAGAATCATGCTGGGATAGTAATCAAAAAGAAAGCCAGTAAACAAAAGAGCTGCTCACTGAAGCCTGGTAAAAGTAAACCCAGCCCAGGACACAAAACTAAGAGACAGACATAAGCAATGGTTGCGGCTTATTTCCGCAAACACACAAAACGGAAAAAACACGTTGCTTTGCCTGGCTCCCAGTTCACAAATTAAAAAAAGACATCCTCTGTGTAAATGGAAAAAAATATCTTGCTCATGTGTTGCCACCCGTACAGACACCATCATGTTCTCCAATCAAGCATTTGGAAACACAGTAAATATGGCAACATTAATACAGATTTCTAAATGTACCTCACACTTCACATCTAGTTAATGTCACATGATCAAAGAGTAACTGGGCATAAGGGGAGGAATGCAGAGAATGCACACAGACCAGCCTAAAAATATTGTTATTTACATTACCGATTAGTTAGTTGTCCAAGTTCATTAAACAAGACTAAAATATTATTAATTTACCATTTCATTCATGTATTCCATAACATTTGTAATGGTCCCCCTGTGTGATTTGCTCATGCCTGGATGCCAGGATGTTCTCTTCCTCTCCATTTTCTCTTGGCTGAGCCTAGACGGGTGGGCATTTTCACTTTCACCTTAACATCCATTTTCAAACCCAGCAGCCTCCTGAAAATATTCCTTTTATATACATATGCAAAAGATCCTGTTATGAAATGCAAACAATGAACGTAAAACAATATAACACGCTATGAGATTCAAGGGTCCTGAAATGTTGCTGATTAATATATGTTTGGTCAATGACAAATTCGATTTTAGCTTGCTATCCCCTCTTTTAGAATCAGACTCTAGACTTAAATTGTTTAATTTAGGATGCGTGAGAATCTGATCCTAGATCTAACAGGCAATATGTACTGACTCAACAACTATTGTCTATCATTTTCTGGCTCAAAAACTCATCAGTTCACTCTGTTTCTATTTCACTAATACAACAAGCACTGAATTGTGTAGGCAATCACTGTGCTATTCACATGTTATAACCTTTGAAAACTGGCGCGTAGGTTAAAATAGGTTTAAATGTATTGTTGCTGCAATTCATCTTAAATCCCCCAAAATGGAAGCATTAAGGATTTCCCTAATTAATGTATAGCCTATGAGTTTCTTAAGTTAATTGTCATGATTTCATTATAAAATAGGCCTATACACATTAGCAATTATGAAAAACAATATTTTCTATTCATATTCATGTCCAAAAGATATTCTAAGCCTATAACCCAGTTTAAGGTCACCTTGTAACAGTTGTAATGGTAGGCACATTGCATAGCTAATATAAATTGTTGGAAGGTTGTTTATTCAATTCATAGTGTTTTTCATGACAGCATTTGTAGTAACCAAATGGGATTAAAAGATCCTGGCAGCAAATAAAAACATTGTAAAAACACATAATACAAAGTTTGTGATAGTTATTTAAAGCGAGATTGCATTGGGTTACACATGTATGGGTTGGGTAAGTTGTCAACCGAAATAGTGTACTACACAGACTATATTTTTCAAAATTAATTATTTTGAATGATCTAAAGGATCTATTCGAGGTCCAATAATTAATTACTAATTCGGTTTTCTGCAAAAGGACAGGCCATAGTGACAATAGAATCTGATTTGTGGACAAGCTCTGTGGTTCATTGACTTGGACAGAATAATATCTACTCAAACTAATAGGTAGCAATTTTGCTATGCTGTCTGATCAGGCTACAGCAATTTTTCTGGAGAAGTGTTTGCTCAAGTTGTTGTTTGAAAGATCTTGCTAAGTTACTAATCCAGATTTGTGGGATACCCCTCGGGAGTCTGGTTGTTTCATTTTGTCATTTTCAATCAATGCATACAAGGTGTCATCAAAACATCATACAATATTATAACAATTTATACCACAGTATTGTTGAATACTTGTAGCTGAAAAAGTTATTTTTAGATTTGCACATCAATTCATAATATCCTAAACTAATTCAAAGAATGACTGTGTCACATCTGTATCTACTAAAACAAAAGTGTAAATGTATTTCTAAATGTTTACGCAAATAAATAAGAATACATGTTTTACTTCTAAACGTTTATGTTGTTGTTTGCATTCTAAGGTATATGAGGGATAAACATCTCTGTTCTGTACAATACCGTGGGAAAATATACTCTGTGAAGGTACTTTGCTATGCGTCGTGAACATAAGGTGAAGGGAGCGTTCCTTCATCTTCTATGTTCAGTTCTAGAAATGAACGTTCAATATTGTCCTTTGAAACTCCCAACTCAACTTGTCACCTCATATTGTTACATAGTATCCTTGAAATGCGTTCATCTGGTACGAATCTGTAGGTGTGTAGGTCAAATCTAATGATGGACACAGTACATAAATGCATTGCCTTCAATGGAGTGGAGATTAGTGTCAGTTCTCCTGATGCATAGAGAAATGCGTCAAGGACATGATTCTGAAGTTAATACATGGTATCCAATGGAAAAAAGATTAGCCTCACAATATTTTTTTCTTCTCCTACTCCTCAGTATAGATATTCTCTAATCTCACTCCGTCCGCCTTCGCCTCCTGTCTCTCCTTCCCCTTCCCACCTATCTCTCTGTCTTCCTCCACACTACCTCACTACCTCACTCTCTTACCCTTTACATTTTCTACCCTACCTAATGCTCCCTTCCTTTCTCGCTGTTCTCCCGTCCTACTTTACTTTCTCGACTCCCCCTTCTTTTCTCTCTCCTTCTCTCCCCCTCCTCCCCAGACTGAATATTAGAATATACCCTGTCTGTTGACTCTCTACTTTCCAAACCTCTTCCATGTCCTCTCCCAATTTCTCTCTCCCCTTCCTCTCTCTCCCTTATTCACACTCTCCCACCTTCTTCATAGCTCATATCTCCCCCCCTTTATACGTCCCTCCATCCACCTACACTCGCTGTCCTCCCTCCCACCAAAGACAGAATATTGACGCTTAGATATGTACAAATGGCGTCGACGCACAATGGCGTTGAGTCTGTCAGTCAGTCAGTCAGTCCTGTCCACTCACAGATCAACAGATGGGCAGGCAGACGAGCATATCAACTCACAGGCAGACAAACATAGTGTCCACATTTAAGGTTAGGGCAGAACCAGCTGTGGACATGAACAGCCTTTAATATCCCTGTAGACTCAGACTAAGCTTGTTAATTGTCCTTGCACATAACTCATGGTGACCTTACAGGGATGCAGTTTCCTATTGCAAATGGAAACACTTTCATTAATTCCCGCCATTCTTAATTCTCCTCCTGCATTTACAAAAAAAACCTGTGTTTTGTCCACTGTAGAACAGTCATTTCTTAATATAAAGATTTGAAACAAAAAGCGTTGATAAAGAGTGTCCACTTGAGGCCATCCATTGAAATTCAGCTCCCCGCAATTACAAGAAGAGACTTAATTGGTTTTCATAGGAGTAATTTCAGAGGGTTGAAAAGGTCAGATCTTTCCGAATGTTACATACGTGCGAACAGGGAGGCTGTCATGTTTTGACATGCTAAATTAAATTGCCCCAAAAGGAAAGGTGAAGGGAGATGACAAAGATGGAGGCAGGAATAGGAAGATCTAAGTGAGGGAAGGAGTAGTAGTAAACAGAGGCTGTTTTATTAATAACATAGAGAAGATGGAGGTGCAAAAGAGGAGAGGAGGCTGGAGATGGGAGTGGATGAAAAGTAGTAGGAGTGGTCAAATAAATCAATGTATTGACTGCATTGTCATGTTTTTGTCACATTTCTATGAGTGTCAATATTTTGCCGCTAATCACGAATGCATTCACATAAGCTTCATTAGTTTTAAGCCGATCTTTCTGCCAATCTGTTCCAGATCGAAGATGTTCTATAGTAATATACAAATACTCCTGTCGGATAACCTTCTTTACCCATGTGACCAACTGAAAACAGTAACTTATGTTCTGGTCTCTGTCAGCCAAGAGATAGCAAAATATTTGTGTTGATGCAGTCTTGCTGTATGTAGCATACATTCTCGAATTTGGATGAGAGGAAACACACTGAGGACGTGGGGTAACAAGAGCACATGTGACAAGGCTCTGTAGGCAAAATCCACTTAGATTATAACCATCACAATCAATCCACATCTGCATGAAAAGCTACAGCGTTGGAACTGACATAATATGTAAGACCAATAACATATTACTGAGCATACGGGAACTGTTACAGTGTGACAGGCAGACTAATGCTGACAGGCGCCAGAAAAATTCTCCAGCTGAGATTTCCTCACCAGCAAGAATGCTGGCTGATTTGGCATTCATCAGTACAGGTACAACCTTCCACTTAATCTATTTGGTTTTCTATTTCATCTCACTTCTTCAGAGTCATGCAAAAATTGTGATTCCTTTTTCAGCAGCCTGGAGGAAGATATAACATATGAGAATCCGCAGGATAGGAATGTTGTCTAGAGTGAGGTTATGGGGTTGGAAAGAGCAGGACATGAAGAAGGTTAGTCATTCTTAGAGGGAAGAGCTTCTGAGCTAGCTTATTATCCCTATGTGTACTTTACAGAGTGTTGGAATCACCTGATTGTCTATCATTGAAGTAGCGTCTTAAGCAAGTATGTGTTGAGCAATATTACATAACTTTGCAAAACTTGGGGTTAATGTACATGGCATTTTTTTAAATAGGAAATAAAATACATGTGGGTGCTTCTAGAACACCCATTCCATTTTAGTTACTTTCCAGACTCTACACTTGGAAAATAGAAACAACATTTTTTCCCCCCATCATCATACCTCCTCCAAACACTTGGTGGAGCTATAAAGTTATTGCATCAGAACAGAGAGAACATGAGAATGTACTGTACAATGCATCAATGAAAAATATGTATGTCTTTGGAAGATGTGTAACAGAATGTGTGGTTGTATTCATGGCACACTGTAAAATATATGAAGCACTTCAGACTTGTCTTTTTGCCTCTTCACTTTTCAATTTGTCTCAGACCAAATGTCTGAGAGAAAGTGCCTTGTATCAACAGATACAGTGCCTTTGGAAAGTGTTCAGACCCCTTCAATTTCTACACATTGTGATATAGACTAAATTTATAATTCATTAAATATCATCAATCTTCACACAATTTATTGAAACCCCTGCCCCAGACATTTCATGCACATACGTATTCATACCCTTTGCCAAGTATAACAGAAACTGACCAATACAGTAGTGCTTGTAAACAATACTGGGAGCACAGCTTAAAGTTTTCTTGTTCTTTAAAGCTGCACTAGGTAGGATTTTTTCAGTAGAAATACAATAGTTTTGTCCCCTAAAAACATGTTGAGTAAGCAGTTGAGGCCCCCTAAAAGTTGTTTAGCACCACAGACAGTTCAATGCCAATGGAATGTCAATTTATAATCTTTGGAGCCAATTCTGTTCCAGCAATCCCGTTCCAGCCATTCACCTTCTGTGAGGCAGGATTTCCTTATTGTCTTATTTTGTGAATGTGCATATTACCTGAATGATATTTGTAGCATAAGTACACCATAGGGAGCAAAGTTCGCTTACTGTAAGAAACTATAATGGCAGCTAGAGACCAGGATGACAAACTGCCAGTTCCTCCCCTGTCTGCTACAGCATGCACTACGAATACTGCAAAGGAGCGAAAGATGACTTAGACTAGCTCTATAGCTAGCTACCAAGACGTTAGCAAGGCTTTGAATAACGTCAACCTATTTTATATTATTATAATATTATTATTCGGAACTTTATTCCCTGTCGGGCATTGGTGCAGAACAAGTGATTAATTGCAAATGCTATAATAGTTTTTTACTGAAAGACATCCCACATAGTGAAGCTTTAAAAGTACTTATACAATATACTGAATAAAGGGTCTCAATATGTACTTGTGCTTTTGTTTGATTGCGTTGTCATTATGGGGCATGATGTTACGATTGATAGAAAAAACATGTATTCAATTAATTATAAATGAAGTCTATAAAACAACCAAAAGATAGAGTTCCACCACGTTTGATAATGAGATCTCTAAAAAAGTAGTGTTAGTCAGAGAGACAGACCCGCAGAAAATACATCTCTGCAGTTAATCTAAAATACAAAAGCCAGGAATGCACTTTGTTGTTCAAAAATTTTAGAGCTTATCGGGAGAATGTTATTCCCTTTTACACTCTTTTGAACCCTACTCCAGAGCAAGCAATCTGTCATCCCCTCTTTCCCAACACACTTGTCTTCCTCCTCCCTCTATGGCCGAAACAAGTGATATAAAAAAACGAACAAGATTATTTTAGTTGAAATTACATAACACACTGTTTGTCAGATTAATCTAAGAAAACAAGTTATGCGTTTGCCATTAGTCAAAATATAATAAAGGAGATCTTTCTAAAAACAATCAGGATTACAAAACATAAAATAAAGTGAGTGAATGTTGAGGTAACAGTCACCTTTGGCATTGAATGGCAGAACATGCTTAATATTTGAAAGGCCTTCCTGCCCATCTACCAAAAACGTCTGAAACTATACTCATTTAAAAGAAATACCAAAATCTCCCAGCAACACTGTCAAGCATCTTGCACATTTTTGCTGTGTAATTCATTATACCTCTTTTCCCAGCATCCAACACCTAAGAAATTGCAGTGTATTTCAGCTAATCTATCTTTTGCATATTTTTCCTAAGAACTAATGGCTGCAATTCATTATGACTGCAAGTGGCTATAGTGTTTATAGCAAATCAGTCATATAAGAACGTCATCTTGTACATATTGGAATCCACTCTGATCCAAGACATACTAAAATAAAATCTAAATCATCACATAATGCTTAACAACATTATTTTTGTCATCTGTGTCTAGTAATGTTTTAATCTAGAAAAACCCACGAGCCCTGATGTGAAGTTAATTGGAGCTTTACAGCTGTGTTCAAATTCTGGTTGCAGCATATTGACAGTCCCGGGGCCTTGAAAGTTACCGGGTCTAAGACACCCTTCTGGTGGTTAGCGGGCTTGATGTCCGTCAGAGATGCTTTGCATCATCATGCTCTAGCAACTCCTTCCAGTCAGTCACGTGCCTGCAGGCTTAAATGTGACCCCCCAAACATCCTGGCAAGTACTTCCATGTATTGCGTAAGCACTGTGATAAGAAGACTTGTTTGGGGAGATGTGTTTGGGAAGACATCTCGCACTGGGGTCTACAACCATGGCACTTTAATTTTCAGTCACTTTATGCAGGGTCCCCAAGACAAAAACGACAGGACAGGGACCGATAGAGCAATCCTAAAAGTGGGGTCAGAATAAATCAAGCATGTTTGCCCACGCTACACATTTTTTTTCCAAAACAAACATGCCCACTTGTTCACTTCATGTGGCTGTTGTATTGCTTTATTTCTCTGTACCGAGCCAAGCTTAGAAGCTATGGTAGAGTTTTGCTAAATACCATTAAGCGAGACCTGGTAATGCATTAAATTATGCACAGGAGCCCAATTCTTAGACAGTCAAGTTGATGGAATGTAACATTAATATTTTATTGAGAAAAGTGATGGCCAAACCAAAATGTGTAAATAGCAATGATGTTACTGGTCACGGAACAGGTCATTTTGAAACAGGTTTATGGTTTAATATTTTAGCTAGGAAGTACTAAATACCAAGATTGACTGACCAATAAATACTTTTTTTTAAGCCAATTAGGCCTGGGCCCAGGACAACGTTACTGGTTGTCCCCACCTGTCAGCATCACTGCTGTCAGCCACACTTAAAAAGACACCACAACAGCATTCATAGACCCTGAAATAACTGTTAATGATTGTTACTGTTAAAACATTATTTCAGGTCTATTTCATGTTTTGTTTCCAGCATAGATTTTATTGGTTCCCATACTTTACAACACATTTTAGGTCAAAAACGTTTTTTTTTTTACTGTTTTAAAATTATTCTCAGGGCCGCAAAAAGAGGGGGTGGGGGCGGCATGCAGCCCGCGGGCCACCAGTCGCCCATGCCTTATCTTATGTTATCCAACGACGCGATGAAGCCGGCTAAGATGAGGTGGCACCGGCTAAGAAATTATCCATTGACACAGCAAGAATGGTAATTGAGTACTTGTTTTAAGATCTAAAATCGCAACTAGAGGAAAGATTAGATGTTTGCAAGCGATGTTCAATTCAGCTTGAAGAATCTACTGATGTTGCAAATACTACACAGCTATTTACCATCAATTGGAATGACAGAATAAGAAAGTCCTCCAAAATGTACATCCCCAACTGTTGTTTGCAATCCATGTGAAGGACAGATTTTGGATTTTTTATTTTGCAAAGAGATGACAGGTTGAACAACCAGTGAGGAAATTCATTTAGTTAAATCTGACATCCATCTGACCAAGAACAAACAAGTATTGCAGCGAGAGGCAGACTCACCACTCATCACATTCATGGTAAAAAATTAACAGTTACTCTAGTCAGTAACATGCCCATACTGATTCATGCAAATTAACATTGTGTTTCTGGGGCTGTTAAAGTGCATACATTGGGAGACTGGAGAATGTTCAGATATGCTGATGAAAGCTTGATGCAGAATGAATGTTTGAATAGCATTTAGTTGAGCTTCAGTGTGGCTTCCTAATTGCAGGCCTAGTGTCAACATTTTGTGTATTGTGGGTGAGGGTGTATTTGTTTTGGTTGATGTTGTTTGTTTGACAGACAAGGGCATAGGAGCATGGACGTACAGGAGTACATTCCTCCTCCTACCCCAATATAAAAAGCAGGTACATTTGTTCCGGAATTTTTTAGGTGACTTTGTGAAAAATGTTCAACATGTCCTCAATATCAGATTTAAGACTCATCTGGCCTTGTTAAGAGACCTGTGTTTTATAGGCATAATGTGATTTACCATATTGTGCAATACCGTTTTTGAGTTTTATTGAGATTAACAGTTATGATGGGATGGTAATATAAGCTTTTGTGCATTCCGCCACTCAGTTCTGAGTGGGTATTCGATTTTGGTCATGAGGGGGTCAGTGTGTAAAGTTGCTCTCAAAAGGGGTCCCTGTTTCAAAAAAGTTTGAAAACCACTGCCCTAGAGAACAAAAGGGTTTTCAATTTCAAATAATCTGTTTGTAGTGCCTGATAACAAAAGGAAAATTCAAAATAGCACTAAAAAGTATCCACATATAGACTTTTTGAATCTCATTGTCATGTGAAGTTATTTTAGGTCATTGCTGAATAAAAAGTAGTACATTTGGAGTCACGTTCAGTAGAATACTTTTTCACCCAGAAAAAGAAAAATAACTCATGATTACAACTAATACTTTTGAGGGACTGTTGTTTTCTGAACTGGAAATTGCTAATATTATTCATAAGACACTACCACCCAACAAGGCTCACATACTCTACATACTCAAGCTCACATACACCAACATCACATGAAACATGGGCATGCATTCAAGCACACATGCACATACTCACACACACCTTGAACAACTGTAATCAGTGATGCTTGGCCCCCAAGACCAATACAAATGGGCGGGGTCTGTGGACTTTGTTTGGTAGCCTTAAGCAATGTTGGTCAAGTCTTTGATAGATCTTTGACTAAAATCATTAGATTTCCACAATGTTAACCCACACAATGTATTGTTGTATACTATAGCTGTTTTCATCCATACAAACAAACAATCCCTGACTGACACAGCAACATGCCATGGGGGTTCAGACTCATAGGTTTACTTACAGTACAACACATTGTATCAGAGTGTGCAGTGACACACAAAGTATTTAAGAATGTGCTTCCTTTAAAGGACTGCTTCTTCATGCAATCTTCATATTTCCCTATCAGTCTCCATAAGTCTACAGAAGCCATCTAAATGTACATGTATGCATCAAACATTTTCTTTTCTAGTGCTGGGAGGACTACTCACAGAAATGCTAAGGCAATGTTACCTTGTGTGAATAGATAGGCAGGAACTCTGACAACAGGCAGGAAAGCTTTGACTGGGCAGAGCAAAGCTGCCTTCCCACTGGGGTCAAACAGTCAACTGACCACAGGTGGCAGAACAAAGAGCTTGGGGAGGAGTTTAGGGGAAAAGCAAAGTGTGACAGCAGGACCTAGCAGTTCTCCTGGCTGCTTAACAGGCAAGTACCATCTTATACTCAATGCAAGCAGTGTATTGCTGTAGTCCTGGTAGATGACAAGGACCTAGGTTAGAATGCAATGATTCCTGTGTGAATTAAGGTCTTGCTCTACGTGTACGCTCAAGACACTCCCTTGATCTTTGTAAAGGATGACGGGGTGTTTCTCCGGGTCCACACAGAGGGTTGTAGAAAATTTGGAACTGTCAACTGTGATAGAGAGGTCTTGGAGTGGAAAGACATTCCACCAAAAGAAAAGCTTGTTAACACAGTGGGAAGACAGTCCTCTAGAAAATGGGTGGCCACATTCGAGTTACAGATGCATACAAGTAGACCCTGTAAAAAAATAAAAACATACTAGATCAAATGGTTGATCTAAAGCGGGGTGTCCAAACCATTCCACGGAGGGCCGTGTGTCTGCAGGTTTTTGATTTTTCCTATAAATTGGCTCCCAGTTCACACCTTAACAACCAGGTGAAGGTAGAAACCAACCAATCGAGTACAAGTGAAAACCTGCAGACACATGGCCCTCCGTGGTATAGTTTGGACACACCGGATCTAAAGAAACTGAGGATGGGAAGACTTAAATTAATGGCAGTTGGTGTTAATACTGATCATTATTCAAAGCATTGCCAGTTCAAACACCTGAACAGTGCTCATCTAAGGCAGGGACTTCTGTCAGGTTGGTTACTTTGCCACTTGTTTTAGTAAAATGTTGAAGGGCTAACGATTAGGGTATGAGTGGATTTACCTCCTCAGACAGGACAGACACATTACATCGTTATGTGAACACAGGATTCCTTTTTCTACCCTCATGAGGCCTAATTCGGTGCAGGTGTGCATCGTCAAGGGGTGGCAGCCTAGCTGTGTTCAAAAGCAGCAGCTGAGCTGCGTTCAAGCGCCTCATTTTGCTGCCCTGGGCCAGGTAGTTACCCTTGGGGCATTGGCCCAATCCAAGTGGAGGTTAGTTTGCTCCAATTAATGCAAGAAATGTAACTAATTTGCCATGATTTTCTCAGCTTGTCGTTCTCACAGTGTAGCCACCAGGGCAAAATAATCACCAGGTTGGAACCATTAGGTAAGGTAAGTAGCCGACTATGACCCCAGAAGGCCTAGGTCCCTGTGAAAATTCAAAACGAAATAAAATATATATACTAATAACTATAATACATCATTATATTTTGTCTTAAGATCTGATCGTGTAACTCAAAATGCCTTGCCTTCTAATACATTCTTTATGTTTCATACAGAACCCCCCTCTTACTAAAATGGTCTGTCCCATATTGTTTCTCACTGTAGCAGCCTGAAAGACATGTAGGTAGTTTACTCAGCCTGCGTCTGCTACCCTACACAAAATAGACAGAATGTCTAAATATGAAAGGCTGGTACTTGAGTGGGGCAGTAAAAAGGAGGAAAATTGCGAGTGTCCATAACAGTACTGGCGTTCCGGCTGCAGATATTACTGAATATGTTGGTTTGACTGTCACATGCATATGTTGGTTTGACTATCACTGACCAGGACAATAACGAACGGTTATGTTAAGGAGACAGATGTTAAGGAGACGTCTGTTGAGATCATGATTTTGGAGCGTTTCATACCCCCTCACTCTTACAAAAGCCTATTCAAGGGGTATGCCTTTTCAACATTGCATACTGTGATTGTTTTCATTATGTACTGCCCCATTTCTGTATCTTGATCAAAGTTATTTCCTAGCTGGTTAATTATCATAATCAACTGTAAGAAATGAATGTGTGCTAACCTAGCCTACATTGACTAAAATAATTAAGGGTATAATCTTGAGTATACTGTCATTGATATTCTGTTACCAGCAAATGTTGTCTTGGATATCAGATAGTTGGCGCCAGTTAACCTGAGTTTTCACACCTTTTGTAACAAAGAATTATCCTTTTGGTCAAGAGTATATAAAGGCCCCTGTAACCATAAGACTGAGAGTAACCCATCTTGCAGTTAGTCTATCATCTGATTCTGACGTGCTGTTGACTTGCCCCCATGCAACTGAATATATCGACCTAACCAACTGCTATATATGTTTGAAGACTTTTGATTGTAAATCGTATTACAGAGATGAATTTGTTCAGTTTCAACACATTGATTCAATTCCATCATGTCGTTCTTCTAACATCAACGCCAGTGTTGATGATGATGATGGTCAGTGTTAGCGACAGTGCTACTGATCACGAATTAGCGATGTTGACGTCTACATTCCTCTGACTCCCCAAGAAATCTCTGACAGTGTAGTGACACAATGAAATGTTTGTTCCAGGTATAAGTGGCTGTCCCAGCTGACAGATAAGAAAAGGTGCAGCAGTGTGAGAAAAGTTATGAATGCACTTGATCATGGCTAAGAAACTGTACACTTGAACAAGCTAAATACTTTATGCTTCACCTTCAGATAATTCAGATAATTGTTTTTAAACAAATGTATTTATTTTACTGAAAGGGGCAGCAATGCAAGCGTCTTGGTAAGTGGCAGTTCCATTAAGCAATAAAGAAAGAAGGTATGTTCAAAATGTTGCTGGTATGGCTTTGATAAGACAATATGTAGGACAATATGTGGCTGTGATAAGGACAAAAAATAGATGTCGGGGCCTCAATTAATCTCTGCCTAGGTCCCCCAAATATCTAAAACCACCACTGTGTGCGGTCATTAAAACGCTCTGCAAGGATGTCAAAGCGCAGGTACAGGAAATAGCAACACAAACTTCCCTTAACTATGAATATCAGTGATGATGAAGAGAGCTGCCTTATCAAGACTTTTAGGGGATTTTGCAAGAGGAGTTAATTCACTTTATTGAACCTTTATTCTACGGAGTCTGTCCACACCCTTTTATATTTATTCATCTTCTTGAACATTAACCTAAAGGTTTTTGCAATCTTCTCATTTGAACTCCTGTGTAACCATTCAAAAATAAACTGGATATGTGCTTACTGTCCTTTCCTGAACACACGAAACACCGGTGTACTTAGCTCTCTAGCTCTGGGTTAAGGTTAAGATTTTAAAAAGTGCTCTGGTTTATTCAACCTATTTTTGTTTGAAATGATGGATGTACTAATTGGGCAATTAACAAATAACAGCTGTTCCTAATTGCCAAATGCGTAAGGAGTTCCATAGGGGGAATGTAAATAGACTACAGAACACATCTGACATGTAGCTTCATTTGAAAATGCTGCATGTTTGTGCATGTGCTTGCAAGCGTGGCAGTGGGAGCACATTCCATTGTATTTCCTTTTGTGGTAGCCACGAAGAAAGTCAAAAATAACTGTGAAAGCTGCTCAAAATCTTGTTGAAACCAGGGTGAACCGAGCGCTGACACTGATACTCCATAACTATGGGTACATTAAAGATTATGTGGCAAGTGGTTCAGGGATACAAGCCCCTCACTTCATTGTGTCATAAGTACCTTGTTCCTTTGAAGAAGAAAGAAAATGAATGGTCTGAAAGGGAGAGGCTCCTCTTGCCTTAAAGCCTCACATACAAATGTTCTTCTTGGTAGAAACAACAGAAACATTTTATGACTTATAGACAAATTTCCTGAAAAATAGTAATGTTTTTTTACTTCTAAATTAACAGGCAATACAGCCAGCATGGACAAACCGCTGTGTATATAGTATACAAAGTATTCAATCCCTTCAGTTTTTCCAACTTTGTGTTGTGTTATACACTTAAGTTAGTAAAAATTGATTAATATAATACATTCTATCAATGTGTTTTTTGACAGGTGTTTTTGCCAGGCACTTTTTTAATTCAAGCCCAAATGAATTTAGTTAAAATTTGGACTCATCAGACCAGACAATACTTTTCCTCATGCTCTCTGGGTCCTTAACATGGAATGTCTTAAACCTTTCACTCAAGTGGCTTCTGTCTTGCCTCTTACAAAAAGGCCTGATTGATGGAGTGTTGAAGAGATGGTGGTCCATCTGGTAGGTTCTCCCATCTCTGCAGAGAATCTCTGAAGCTAGATTAGTGTGGCTATTGGGTTCTTGGCCATCTTCCTGGTTCCTTAGTTTGGCAAAAACAGCATGCTTTTTTTGAAGAACATGTTGATTCCAAACTTCTAATTCATAAGGATGAGCCCACTGTGCTCCCGGGACTTCTCAATGCTCTACATTACTTTTATAATATTCCCCAGATGTTTGCCCATCTTTATCATAGGCCAATGTGTTACTTAGACTTTGTGGCTTTGTTTTTGCATTTCAATGTATTGTAAAGTGTGGGCCTTATATATACAGTTGTGTGTCTTTCAAAATAAAGTCCAATCAGTCAAAATTGCCACGGCAATGTATTTTGCAGGAACACATAGTTTGTACTGTAATTGTTTAATGTTGATGCAGGACATGCATTCATGTAGCTAGTTGTTTGCATGAACAGGCTAAGTAATATACATTATTCATAAGATCACCCAATTTGTTTACATGATTACAGTGCATCAACCATAGTTACCAAGGTAGGCTGGCTACTTCCGTCTTCAAATAGGTGTGACGCGCACACAATTTATGGTCACATTTTGGGTTATGTATTTTTAGAAATGGGGATATATTACATACATTTAAGGACACTTATTATGGTTGGCCAGTAGGGGGAAGAGAGATCTGGTCATGTTGCTTTAGGACTGAATATAGCCCAACTAGTTCATGTTAGCTGGCTCCAGTTAGCTGTATGCTAGCTCCAGTCAAGTGTTTGTTGTTAGTTTTGGTTAGCACTTCGCTGGCTTTTATATTCATGTTAACAAGAAGGTAATTTGCAATTGTTTAAACCTTTCACCAGATTTTACTACACTAGCTAAACATGAAGGTATTTTACACAAGTACAACAATGCTGTATAAGAACTTTGTGACATTTCTGATGTAAGGGATTGACTGATTAATGTGACTGTCTATTTTTTGTGTAAGACATGCCTGTTTGCACTTTACTGAAAATACATTATTAATCTTTTCCTCCATGATGTCTATGTTTCCAGAGTGGTTGTTTTAAAAAATGCCTTTATAGTCTAAACTATTAAATAATCCTGTCATTCTTGAAAGGAGGATTATGTGCAATCACTAATATTCCAACATCAAATCATTAGTTCATACTCATTTTGGCCCACTGACTAAACATTGAGCTGGAATGAAGTATTAATAAAGGATACCTCACTATTAGGCAATACTTTTGTGTCTCTATAAGTAAAGTGATGAATTATCCGACCTAAACAATCACTAACTAATCACACATGGGTATCTATAACCCCATAATAACTGATACTTTACCATGTGTTAATTATACCTTTATTGGAAAGTGTTACCGCTGAGTGCTTTGCTAATAGTTAGCTAAGTTCCTTTGGACAGTATTTCCAAAGTGTGCAGCCACCCAGCCATGCTTTCTTTTTTCAATTCCACTTACTAGTATTTTTCATGAGTTGTACTGCATTACTCTGTTCTCTGGAATATGATGCTGCAGCTTGTTAAATTTGGATGTGAACTACATCTCTCTTAGTCTACCTCTAGCATCTCTGTCATGACAGTGAAACACTATATAACTTGCTCTTTAGCGCCATCTAGGCAATACTAATATAGTGAACCACATTTAAGTATTCATAGAGAAGCGTTTGTTTATTACAATGCCCCGAATTGGTCCAACAACATTGCTGCAGGGAAATTTAAGTAATGTACTGGGCATCAAACCCACTGCCAAGAGCCCTTGAAAGATTAGTGCGTTAATGAAAAGCTTATTTTTAACGATACATTTTTGAACAGTAAAATGTAAACACATTTATCACACTTACATGATAATTTGTAGCATAATCAATAACATAAGTAAATATATATTTTATTTAAATCACAAGTGCAGCACCCCCTCAAAAAATTGGGAACTAAATGAATATCAGCAACACAGTGATAGACATTAACTTTCTAGATTACATGAAAATACTATAAACAGCTTAACTAGGATAAGTAAAATATTCAGATGAGTGAGTCTTCTCATTTTTGTCTGAAAGTAGTTAGTAATCTAAACTATTTGATTTGGCTTAGATGCTTGACTGCTCTTGTGAGGTCGAAACGCTTAAATCAAACTTGCTCCTCGGCTTGTGTCCAGTGTGCATTCAGAATTTACGAACACACAATCTGGCAAAGATTTGAATTTACGAATAGCCCAGACCACACTGGAGTGTCAACTCAGTTAACTTGTGAATGCTATCTAAATTATCTTAAAGCACTGCTTTTACATGAAATCATGAGGCAATTTTTTTTATCTAGATAAATATCCATTTGTGTGATGTGAAACATGCCATTATAAAAATGTGCTTGGAGGTATTAGACTAAGATTGTACCGTGGATTAGCAGTTTATTACGTTGGGGCCTGCCATAAGATGACTGACCGACAAGCAAGCATTTTCATCTTATGCCGTTGTTATTTTTAGAGCACATTGCATGTTGCTGTTTCTCTCTTGATTTGTTTTTACAGACTTTCCTGTAGACAATTTTGATTCTTATTACTTCCTGGATGTTATATATTGTACACAAACCATGTGTTTGGCAATATGTGCATTGTTACACCATGCAAACAGCAATTTTAATTGAATTGAATGTCAGAGAGGAGCTGGTATGAGAAGTCACTCTGAATCAGGAAACTGAACTGCAGCGACTTTAAACAGAAATAAAACTATTTTGTTGATGGAGATGATTGAGAATCTACCATGCACTTGTAACTCAAGATATTGCCATAAAGCGTTTGTGTATGAACAATATCCGGGCATACAGAATGTAAGGACGTACTTTAAACAAACATGAAGAATATGTTTTTGCGTGTTCATTGACTTTGTTCATGTTTAATTTGTACATGACTGGCTGGTAGTTGTTTGGTTGCAGAGCCTCGAGAAACATCTGCTTCACACATTTGCTTGTCACTGTTGCCATCTTTAGCTACTTGCTGACCTTTTGTTTTTGCCTGAAGTCAAGGGTACAAAGTGTAGAACAATGTTATCATTGTGGCTTTTGCCTAAGAAAACAATGCAGTTTCCAAACATTGGCACAAAAGAGTTTACAGGACATATTTAAGATTTGGAGCTTTAGGCATTGTTGTAACTATGACATTGGCCTACAATTTGCCTAGTTACGTATGAACTGCTTACTGTATGTATATAATTTTGGAAGTTCATGATAATATGGAGTATGTATTCGATCAAGTAATCTAAAATAACCAGTCACGCTAGAAGACATACTTAGGAAATGCAAAGAGGTACTAGTCTCATCATAAATTGCTCCAGGGAACTTGTATCGACTTGTGTGCGTAACAGTAAGTGGCCCTGGGAATCTTAGCTGGGTTGATTAGTTTATAATGACAGGCTTTAAAGCTTACTGAGTGCATTGAACACTACAGCTCTTTGCTCTGTTTGAGTGAACTGCTCATACAATGAACATAACACCAAAGTGGAATGAAGGATATTTACTGGCAGGCAATGGCACATAGGGTTTCACAGACTGCCTTCTCCACAGTGTTCAGTTGAAGCTAAAATAGCACAGCGTGAAATGTTATTCAGTAAAGATGACAGAGACCATATTGCCTGTCCTTTACTGCCACCATGAACCCTTATCCGAAAAAATCCCCCTCAACTTTGAGGTTTGAGACTTGAGCCATGCCTGTCAATACACTATCTCTCACCCTTCGCTAATAAAACCACAGGCTTAAAATGGAAGCTGAATATTTGCATTCCAATTAGCATAAATGTAAGAAAGTGGAACAAGTAGCTTTGAAAGTCAGCCAGCGCAAAGTGCAGCGCAAAGTGCATACAGCTATCAGTGAAAAGAGATGGGGAGGGGAAACACGTTTCCACACTGGATCATATTTCTCAGTTTGGATACATTGCTTGAATCACTGGGGTCTTTCTTATGTGAGCTCACGACTTCACACTGTGTGGAAAATCTCCCCGCCGCCAAGGTCCTTGGGCATTTAAAATGTCACTTTTAATCACATTCCCTTCAGATATTTGATCCCTCTGATCAAAGACACATAGAGTTTGAGTTAACATGTCAACAAAGACAGATTTCAGGACATATTGTACTGCCTTTCACATGGGCAAGCACATGGTTTGATGTTTGTTTGCGAGTGGGTGGGTGGGTGGAGGGATACAGAAAGCAACAAGAAGGTACTGTCCTGCAGAGTATGTATGCATGTATGCGGAGAGGAGCAGAGAATGGAAAAAAAACGGCCGCTTTCACATCTATGTGCAAATGAAGTGCTGCGCTTTTGTTCGAGCAATCTGGATAAGAGCTTTCCACAATTTATTGCAAGGGCTTCGCTTTAGCACATGCAGAACAGAAGCCTGGGTTCAATTGTGTTTTTTTCAAAACACTTGAGTTTTAATGTAGAATAAGTGTGTTCATGTCACTCTGTGGTGGATGATAAAAGGCAGAGATAATCAACTGTTAAATAGCCAACTGAATAAAAAGCTTAAAAGTCCCTCAGCAACAGAAAAAGAAGTGGGTTAGAACAGAATATCACATAGGCAACAGACCTCAAACATCAGAGGTCACAGTAAGCGATATGATCTAATGTAATCTTATCTCTCGTCTGGACAACTGCAACTCAAGTGTCTAAGCGTTCAACTTATCCAGAATGCCGAAAAACACCTGATGTTCTATTGTTCCATTCTCCCCTATTACCCTCCTGGTTCCAGTTGAAGGTCATATTCACTACAATATCATGGAGCTTGCCAAGACAGGGGTATATCAAGGGCCCTGTGGAGTAGCTTGGGGCCAAAGCAGAGGAATCTACAAGAGATGCTGGAGGGAAGGAGCCCGAGAACAACTCACGAGTCTCGATGCTACTCTGCCCCAATGATGCATGAGCCCGGAAAGGAGGAACAAGTCAGCCAGAAGAAAGAGGATAAAGAGGCTGCTGACACAATGCCCGCACCCATTCCTGCCAAACCGCGGCCAGTAGGCTGTCCCAGAGATAATGCAGCCCCCCCAGGGATAGCGGTTTGAACTTTGATCTTGATTTTTCATCACCTCTTCTACCATTTATGTAATCTTAAATGAAAAGCGCTCCAGGGCCCTGAACATTTGTCCTAGGTCATTTGCTGTGTCTCTCCTGTGTTACAAGATGAATGCATCAACTATAAGTTGCTTTAGATAAGAGCATCTGCTCATTTGAAAATGTTTGTGAATGATAATAGGCATGCAGAATGGAGCGAGCGAGATGCGTTACCAGTCTAGTTTAGATCACAATTAATGCATACTGAACCAACAGATTTAAAACATACTCATTTTAATACACCACTATTGAATGTTCAGACAGCAGAAAATGCTGCGCCTTAGTTTATCCATTTATTGGAGAACTGTGTCTTGGCATTAGATTCTTCTCCCCTGAGGTAACTCTGCCATCACACAGTCATGTATACAATACTACCCACAATAACAACACCGTAATGAGTAAGGTACGCAATAACACCCCCCCCCACCCATCCACCAAAGGAATCACAGAAACAAACAGTTGGTTGCAGGGGTGGTGTGTGGCTTTGTACCCACATGCTGGTATGGCCATCAGCATATAGACTGAGTGGGTATCCTGATGATTAAATAGACAGGTAGGAAATCTGATACTGGGACAGTAGTGAGGCGATGTCAGCTGATATCTTGCTGGCCAATTACCATTCGGGTTTCCTGGCTGAACTAGCTATGCTAATTTAATGGCGTACACAGACAGTGCCCTGGGGTCCAGCAGAGGGCAACTATGTCTCTTTGTGCTATAGCGTTTCCTTTTTGCTAGTTGGGCACCGGTAAACTCTGAGTTTTGGGCTAAGGAATGCGTTTACCTTCAGCGCTTGTACATGCGATGGATTCTGTTTGATCTAGCACTATGATTAGAAGCACAATGGCTTGGCAAAATCATGTTTTATCTTTGAATAGCCTGCAACTTGCTGTGGAGTTGATGAGAGAGGGCATAGTCAGCTAATTGAAATTATAAAATTTAAAAAGGAGAAAAAGTTGTTACTACGATAACTACAAATTAAATGTTAAATAATAATAATAATAATATGTTACATCAATTCATTGAGTGTGCCCAATAATGTATGAAATGGTGCCAGAATGACATCAATGGCAATTGCAGATTCATAAGTTCATAGAACTCCACCCAAACTGAATAATTGTAATGGAACTGTATTGGGGGAAAATAAAAATAAATCCTTACTGCCCCCCAACAAAACTAGCCACTGTTTAGATAGTTATTTATATGTGTATTTTACAGTATGCTGAAAAAACATTTCTTGTAGAGATGTCAACTCCGGTGTACGGTATGTCATCATTAATCATCATTCCAGCTAGAAATTACTTAAAGTACAACAACCACCGGTTGCTCGATTGAATGTATTTTCACAATTTAAACAGCGAAAATAGACAACTACCTATAAAAATCTGAGAGGATATTATGAATCGTGATGGATTTTGTGACTATATGCACTTTGTAACACTTTGTCTAATTACGTTGGCCCCGAAGTGAAAAACACAACCACTAATACAAGTTCACTCACCCAATACAAATAATACCCCGAATACCGCACACCAAAACTACGAATACGTTGTCACGCTACCATTAGAAATAATCCTCCCAATACCGCACAACATAACCACTAATACGTCGTCACGCTACCATTAGAAATAATCCTCCCAATACCGCACAACATAACCACTAATACGTTGTCACGCTACCATTAGAAATAATCCTCCCAATACCGCACAACATAACCACTAATACGTTGTCACGCTACCATTAGAAATAATCCTCCCAATACCGCACAACATAACCACTAATACGTTGTCACGCTACCATTAGAAATAATCCTCCCAATACCGCACAACATAACCACTAATACGTTGTCACGCTACCATTAGAAATAA